>JARQOD010003862.1:0-60375 GCA_033576555.1 Oophaga sylvatica | reverse complement strand
TGTCTTCCCACCAAGAGTCCTCCTCTCCAGCGCTTTCTTATATCAGACCTGCCTCTGCTGTCAGGTGCAAAGGTTGGTCCACGTTTGAAAGGCTTCCCCCAGACAACAATGGTGATAGCCCCGACAGTTCTGGAACCGGCACAAGAGAGGTACCTCCATTCCTGGGCATCTTCCTACGCTCCCCCTCTACTTTTGCTCACAATTCCACGGCCGAGATTTCTTGCAGGACGCGTTGACATTCTCCTGTTCCTTGTACGATTTGGTGCCAGACAAATTGATCTTGATGGTATCTGGTAGGGGGTATTCCGGCCGTCGCCCGTTCTGAGTGCCGTAAGTCAGAAGGAGTAACCGAATCAGGCTGTGTAGTGGAGTCAGGTTGCACAGGTGAGGGCAGGGACTCGTCCGTTTCTTGTGGCTCAGCTGCTGCAGGTGTGTCCGGTACAAGCTCTCCTCTCAGGCCTGTAGAAGGTGATTCAGGGCTTTCACAACAGAACAACTGGAGTGGGCACCTCAGGATCTCCTTGCCCTTCTTTCATTTGATCAGGATCTCTTGATAAACAGGGCCGCAGCATATTCTGGTGAACTACTCGGGTGGGGGCATTTTCTTCTTCTTCGGGTTGAACTTCGTAAACGGGCCTCTCCGAGTCGATTCTCTGCTTCACATGGTACAGGGTCTTCTCCCACCGGTGCTCCAGCTTGTCTTTAGGACTTTTATCTTAACACACGATCTCCATCCTGGAGAGCTGTCCCACTCTGGGAAGTTTTCTCTGGATGTTCCAGCTTCCTGGTCTGCACCAGTCGATGTAACGTCTGCAGACTATGACGGTGTTCTCAGACCCAGGTAACACCCCCGTCCGTGGATAGTCTTCCTCTGGGTCCATCACCAGCTCAGTGAACTCTCTTCCCTGAGGGCTGAACAGCAGGGTATATGGAGTGTAACCGGTGGTGCGATGTACTCTGGTATTGTACACCCACACTAACTCAGCTACAAATTCGGACCAACGGTCTTTCCGATCTTCCTCCAATGTCCTTAGCTTTTGAATCAGAGTACGGTTGAACCGTTCACAAGCTCCATTTCCTTGAGTGGTAAGGCGTGGTCTGAGATTTTCCAACCCGATACAGGCGATGTAATTCATCCATGACCCGTCCCAATAAGCAGGAGCCTTGATCAGTGTATTCTCTTCGGGCAACCGTACACCTGAATGAAATTCTTGCAGATGGTGTGCGCAGCGGATTTGGCAGTTTGATCGCGGGTTAGAGTTGCAACGGCAAACTTTGTGAAGTGGTCGGTCATCACCAAGCAATACTGATACCCTTGATGGGTCCGGGCCTATCATCAAATAGTCTACCATCAATACCTCTAAATGAGCGGAGGTCACAATAGTCTGGGTGGGGGCTGTTTGCTCAGGGGGTTTCTCCAGCTCGCAGGTTCTACAAAGCCGAAAAGTGTCTTCCACTACAGCTTAGTTGGGGATGATAAACCAGCTTCTGCATCCACTTAAAGGTCTTCTCCTATCCAAAATGAGCTCCTCTCTCTTGTGCCTCGGTAGCGACCTTGGGCAGGAACATCCCCGGGATCAGCGCCTGCCAGGTGACACCCAGCTCCCGTGGAAGTTGAACCTTCCGATACAACAGTCCATTCCGCAGTTGCAATCTTCCCACTGTCAAAGGATTTTTAGGGTCTCTGGAGACAGGGGGCTTCTCTCTCGACGACTAGGTAGCCGCTTCGACGCCACCCACCATCTGAGTTGAGCAAGTTCATCATCTTGCTGAATCCGGACCCGCTCATCACGAGACTGTCCCACCATTTGTTCACGCGTTGCTTCCTGCACCTCCTCCTGTGTCGCTGTCACCGTCCTGGCAGAATCTCGGAACTCAGGGACCTCCTCAGCCTCCAATTCTTCATCTCGATTAAGCCCAGGTTTCTCGTGACTCACTTGGGATAAAGCGTCCGCATTAGTATTCTGAACTCCTATCTTGCAGGCGATTTTATACCGGAAATTGGCCACCCAGCCACGGAGTCTCCTAGTTTAACGGACGGCGCTGAGGAGGCCTACTCCCTTGCGCACACACACGAGCAAAATGTCCAATTTCTCCACAGTTAAAGCACGTAGGGGGCTTCTTCCCATCGGGACATTTTTGTCTCCTGTCGAGGCTCAGGACCCATTCTGCACCCAGGAGGATGAGATGGTGCCGCAGGCCTCTTCCTTAAATCCGCTAACTCTTCCCGTAAATCCTGTATTCCTTCTCGCAGCTCCTCTACCCAACAGGGTTCTGTGGCCATGGTCACCGATACCTCCCCGCTCCGGACCTTCCCTGCCGGGACTGTCACCCCCCCCGCTCTTGTTCACGCGTGTCCGCTTCGCTCCCTATCTCAGAAAAGGTCATGCGTGGGTTTACTCGCAAGCGTTCTCGCAGGACCTGTTTGAGTAGCACTTCTCGTAAGCCTGTCACCAACTGATACCGCAGCATTATGTCTGTAGACCCTACACCGTCCTTTCTAGTGATAGCAGTGTGGGTTGCCTATATAGTATTCCTGTACTGCGTCACTGTCTCCCCCTATTTTTGCACCCGGCTGAATAAGCGCATACGCAACTCCCTACATCCGTGGGGTCTCCATGGATTTCCTCCAGTATCTGTAGCACCTTACTAAATGTGTCGTGTTCCCGGGAGGGTCTTTGCATCACAGAGTCTCCCGCTTCTTCATCTAAAGCCATCATGGCAACCTCCGCTTCTAAAGCAGGGGTCATGGGGTGCATCCTCATTATCCCTCTAAGCCGCTCAGTCCAGCTCTATAACATAGTATTATTCCCAGTGAACTTCGGGTGATTGTTCAGCATTGCTCCCAGGGATATGCTGGACCTCAGGCCCCCTCCGTGCTGTTGGACTGCATCCTGACGACTACACCAAGTTGAAGCAGATACCAGGATGCAGTGACGGGCAGGAGGCAGAAAAAGAGTTAACAAATTTATTAACAGAGTGTTGTTATGGGTCTGCAACTCAGGAATAGAGCGGGGGGAAGATCTGACCCTGCTCTAGGACTAGGCTCGATCTCTACGATGGAGCGGACGACCTATTCCTTGCGAATAGACCCACCGACGATCCTAGTCTAAACTCAAGCGAAGACCTGCAGGAGAGGGAAGGGGATCCCTGAAAGATCTAGGGACTGGGAACAAAACACTGGTAACCTCCTAGCAGGAAAATAGAGGAAGCGGCAGAAACAAAAGGAAAAACAAAAGATTAAGCAAGTGGAACTAGAGATCCCAGAACAGGGTTAGTACGTCGGATGACAGAAAGGGGTTAATAAATGTTTAACATGTTAAAAATTATAAAATGTCTTCTGCTCTTTCCATATTTTTTTTATTTTTACAAGAATTTTTGGAGCCAATTTTCTTTAGAAACATTTTAATATCTGTTTTTTTTCTTGAGTTTTTCTTGTAATATAGGAAAGTCTAAGGCCAGAAATAAACCCATAAATCACTGTACATGGAGACGTTGGCCTCATAGATCTCCTGTCTTCTTACAAACAATCTTTTCTAAAAGCCTCAAACTTCTGTGTGTGAATCAGAGCTGAGATCTCACGTGATGGAAGATTACAGTGCGGGGAAGACGGGAAACATTCATATAGACGCCGGCGGTGATGGAGTCAGGGACCGACTCTGACAAATATGTCTCTAGAGCCGCAGTAGAAGATGAAGATGTCGTCCTCATCATGAAGTAGTTATTCCTCATGTCGCGTGTAATGAATATCTCCTGCAGTATTACTAATGCCGATTCCAGGGTCGGTAATGAGAGGAGAATTAGTGTTATGGAAGATGAGTCTATGAGGAACGTATTCAGCTGCCGACTCTGAGGAAGAAACTGCTTGTTGTCTGTGGCCTAAATATATAGGTTTTATTAGTAGATGTCAAGAAGAAAACTAAATCCTGTAAATAATAAATCTCCTCATATGTTTCCCTTATTATCTCCAGTAATTGTATTATTACAGGATTCTTATGATGTTACATCGCCTCATCTTCTTCTCATTCAGGTCTCTACAATATCGGATCCTCTCAGTGAAGATCTTCTACAGAATAGAATTTCCTGATTTACCCATCAAAGATGGATATGGACAGAGACAAGATGGCAGAGAGGATATTACACCTCACCCTAGAGATCCTCTTCCGTCTCACTGGAGAGGTGAGAGATTCTGATGACGTCACATTACATCATTCTTATCTATGGGAATAACGGACAGAACTGGAGAGGTGAGGACTCTGGAAATGTCTGTAGTGAGATTTATTAATGTGTCTCTCCATTACCAGGATTACACAGTGGTGAAGAAGACCTCTAGTGATCGCTGTCAGGACCCTGTGTCTGAAGGATGGGGAACACCCCTGAGCCCAATCACGGGCCTCCACCTCACCCCTGATCCATGAGGACATCAATGACCAGAAGATCCTAGAACTCCTCTACAAGATGATTGAGCTGCTGACTGGAGAGGTGACACTGCTGGGAATGGTGGGACATTATACAGTAACACTATGAAGGGATCGGGGGATGACGGTGTCATTGTATGTGTCAGGTTCCTATAAGGTGTCAGGATGTCGCTGTCTATTTCTCCATGGAGGAGTGGGAGTATTTAGAAGGACACAGAGATCTGTACAAGAACGTCATAATGGAGGTTCCCCAGCCCCTCACATCACCAGGTAATAGACAGGACTATATACACACGGCCTATAATTATCTGTATGTAAAGAATGAATTCACTCCCTGTATGTGTTTCCTCCAGATCTATCCAGTAAGAGGACAACACCAGAGAGATGTCCCCGTCCTCTTCTTCCACAGGACTGTAAGGAAGAAGATCCCAATGCTCCTCAGGATCATCAGGTAGATGGAGAGAAGGTGTCAGGAGATCTCCCCTATGATGTGTAGACGGCTGTGAAGGTCTTGTGCTCAGTCTTGTTTTATCCCCCAGTATTATATGTTTTATACTTGTGTAATGAGAACGGTGGAGATGGCAGGATTAGAGCTGATCATAGATGGGACTTCTCCATGTGTCGGTGACTTTTATAATATTTGTTTCAGGGTGAAGATCTGACCCATATTAATACTACAGAGACATATGTGAGGGGTGATGAGTGGTGTAAAGAGGAGATTCCCACATATGACTACCCAGGTGAGTAGTGACCACTAAATGCAGAGAAGTCACAGATTCTTCTCAGTCATGGGCCTGTAAGAGAAAGCGGAAGGTGATGATGCTGTTGGCTTCCTAGATCCCTGAGATCTTATCGGATGGATCTTCTCTCCCTTCTGTGCTGCTGAATGTCTCATATGGTCCCTACAAGACCAGGTCCAGTCTTTCTGGCCAAACTTCCCTTTTATGATCGACACCATTAAATGTGCAGTGAGGCCAAGTGTGAATTTCTCTACAATAACAGCAGAGTTTCCCTTTATCCGGACTTTTCAATTTGTAGTAAAACCAACTAACTTCATGGAGGATTGTGATAATCTACATAAAACACATCACCCCTGAGCCATGATATATCTCTGAGCTGTGCGGGGCTGATGGCTGTAATATACATTATTCACGCCTGCAGGAGATGTGTTGGCTCCAGCCCTGGTTTCATGGAGTCACTCCACCTCATAAATTACATTGTTTTCAATCCTAAGAAATTCAGATTACGCACAATCTCTCCTGAAATGGGGAGCAATATTATGTTCTCTAATCTCCTGGTCAGGATTCATAGTAGCTCCAATGCTCCACCATAAGTGACTGCAGCTCTGGTTTACTGTTGTTTAATCTGTATTTGTAGTTTTCAGTTAATGAGATTCTCGTGCTCTGGGGCGGGGCTATGGCTGTGGGCGGGGCTTTATGTGGTGCTCTGATTACATATTCATCTGTATTGGCTTATGACCGGTCATTGACCCCTCACTGACCTGCCCCCCATATTTTACATAATGCATATAATAACATTGATATTATTGTTGATAATTCCTATAATATTGTGACTATTGTGAGGCTTAAAAAATAAATTACATCCAGCAAAATGTCACCAGCGATGGCGCCTGTCCAGTATCATCTATCTCTGCCTTATAACAGAGACTCCAAAGATACATGCTTCAGATACAGACACCAGTGTGCCGAATATTCCCATAAGTAATAATGCAAAAAAGACTCCTGAACATATGGAAAAACGGAGAAAAATGGAGTCACCAATTCCTGCATAAATAGACACAATTCTATTAATTACTAGAGGACATATATTGTGGGGAGACAAACGTCATAAAATCGTCACATAATGAGTGTAAAGTGAGGGGAGAATAATCACCATAATCAGGCTCTTCATCAGGCCCCATTTTTAATATCTGACGTGTGCAGTAACTAGGCATCGTTTCTCTTTCCCTGTGGATGAACTATGGCCAGCTTTCATTCTCACTACTGCATATAATATTTATTGCCACTCTTAAACAATAATTGCTATTTTCTGTGTATGCATATGTTGTATATTGCTGTAGGGTCCTGTATTTTAATTGTGGAATAGTTTACATCTTATGTGGGTTTTCTTACCCCATCGCTCTCACCTGTATTGCTTTGAAATTTTTGTATATTTAATTAATAAAGTTTATTTTTTGTAATGGACGTGTACATCTTCCACTTTTGTGGTATGGCTTGGATTATCGTTTGATGTGTCTGTGTAGCCCTGGTGTGAAGGCACACGCAGTACCCTGGAGAATGTGTGGAGAGATAGCAGTTTAATGCTCTATACCCATTCACTCAATATACACTAGACACACCCTTAGGGTAGTGTAGTGACTCGTAGGGAGTGGTCAGTGTAGATTCGTTGAGTGATTTAGTAGTCAGTTTCCTGTCTTCGGACAGAGCAGACGTGTGGAGTCTAGCTGGGACTTGGAGGGAGGAAGCAGTCCAGCTCGGTTCTATCAGCAGTTCAGCAAGTGGAGGCCAGTAAGGGCGAGATATAGATCACCTCAGCCTGGTCAGAGCTGTACCTCACTGAAGACATTGATAAAGAAGGAAGAGTTTAGTACAGAAATACTTCAGTCTCCTGTCTCAAGGACAGTGAAGGTTCAGAGACGTGCTCCTGCCTAGAAGATTACTGAGAGTCTGGCAACTAACTCTGAAGGAAGAAAAGAAGGGAGTGATTATATGACTTTTTGCAAGTGTGAGTGTTTATGCTACAAGCGCGGACAAGGCGAAAGGCACAGTGGAAGATTATTTAAAAGTGCTTTTGGATTGGAGAAGTCCTACACATTGTTACCGGTCACTGGGGACCGAAGGATCACTATAGTTTCAAGCTTAGTGGTAAGAAAACCAGAGGCTTATCGGACCTTAGGTCGCGGCAAGCAGCCCCTAAATAGTCGGTACGTAACTGGGGTCAGGGGGAGTGAGGACCTTGAGTCTCTGCAGGACAAGATAGGAATTCAGCTCTCTCACAGGAAGGCTCCGACCACAAAACTGACTGGGCAGTACAGCTTTGGAATAGCTGGAGTTATAGAGGGAACTACGCTTCATGCTGGTTGTACTCATCGTTGTGAAAGTAAAGGAGGCCCCTAACTTGTCCAGCTGCTATCTCGAAATACATTCTCCTTGGATCAGCCTCCCTGGGACCTACCTTACCATCTTACAAGTAAAGGTATGGAAAGACGCTGACCGTGTGAGACTGAGTTATTTACTTGCATGCCTGCACAACCCTGCCTTAACCATCGACCTGAGGGAAGAGTCCCACCTGTAGGGGACCCGACATCTAGCTGCCTCACCATCCCCTCAGAGATCTACAGCAGCGCTGGTACAAATTACCAGAGACTACAGGTGGCGTCACGAACTGTATATATATATCCCCTGTAAATATTCCCCCAACATACGCCAGACCGCTAGGGCCACAGACCGAGCCACCGCTACCTGTGACAATCCCCATAGACTTCCATGGGCTCGGCTCTGAGTATCCCATTGCCCTGGTAATCCACAATTGTGGTGGCGGGTCGAGACAAATTTGGCGTCACGAACAGGATGCGAAACTCGCAAAATTGCGAGCCCTGTGTGCCTATGGAATTGTTTTTGTGAAAAAGAACTGTTTACACTTTTGGCGCCAAAAATCGCCATCTTTGTCGCCATATTCGCGCCCTCAGGCGCTGGAGAAGAAGGTGGGCGTACCTTCGTGGGCGTGTACCCCCCTGTGGCGCGAAGAAAATGCCTGCCCTCTCAAAGTGCTATTACAACATGCGATCCTGCCCTACAGCAAAGGAGGTCCGCCTCCTTTTCACCTTTCCTGCAAAGAGGAGGAGACGCAAACCCCGCCTCCACGGAAGAGACCGGACGTCTCCGGAGGAAGAAGAGAGAACGCTCTGGAACATCATGGAAGCAGGACGTGTGCAGCCGAGCAGGGAAGCGGAGGAAGGCAGGCCCCGTGCCCCAGCCAAGCTGCCACCAGCACCGGAGTCATCCGTGGTCCTGCACCTGCAGCAAGCATTGCTGGAAATAAAAGAAGAAAATGCACGACTAAGAAAGATGATTTTGCCACAACCTGGATTTGAAGAGATCGAGAGACGCCGGCGTACCCTGGAGCAGCGGCGGCTGTGGGACGCGGTGATCTCTCCCTTCGATGACCCCCTACGTCTGGAGTTACCAAAAATTCTGCTGCCCAAGGCGAAGGAGCAACCGGAGGCTGCCCCCGAAAGTACCGATCCTGATCCCACCGGTGAAGCGGTGGAGGCGAAGAAGGTTGAGGAGGTACCGCCAGTTCCGGAACGCCCGCCCGGCCAGGAGGCCGCAGCAGATGATCGATCCCCGGCAGGGACACCGGAGGGGTCCTGTCCGTCGTTACCAGACGTGGACTGGGAAGAGATGGAGCAGCGACAGCAGCAGGTTAGTGCGTCCCCAATTGAGCCATTGCGCACACCTGCTTCCTGCTCTGCATCACACCAGCATTGTGCATCGGCATCGCCCCCTGCGTACACCTCCGTATCGCAATCGGCGATCTACTCTGCATCGCAATCGGCGACCCAATCTACATCGCAAGAGTCTGATGCGATCTCAATTGAGCCACTACAAAAGCCTGCTTTTTGCCCAGTATCTTATGCTGCAGCAGCGTCCCCAGAGGAGGACGGGCCCTGCGGCCTAGGGGACCGGAGTGAACCGGCCCTGCAGGTAACCAGCGATGATGACACCCTGCTGGAACCCCCGACGTCCCCACCAGCCCAGTGCACACCAGCCACACAGACCCCGATGGTGGAGTCGATGATCTTGGTGCTGGGCACTGGGCCCAGGAATAGGAACGGTCCTGTGCGAGCATCGCATTGTTCCAGCCCCCGGGGTGGAAGATGTCATTGAAGTCAAGAGAATGTGAAGAACGGTAGGACCCAGACAGGGTTTACCGCAACTAAGAAGATGTACATAAGTTTTATAAAAGTGAAAATGTTTTGCACAAGTTAAATGTGTATATAACGTATATATATATTGCCAAAAGTAGAATGCCCGGCTGGGTAATCAGATAAAAAGTTTTTGCACTTTATTGTGATGTGATTTGATATAATGTGTCTTTTTCTTATTATGGACTTCGAGGTTGAGGACTGAGCCAGCCCAAGAACTGATTCTGTATATAGTTGCACCTTGTGCCTTATCTTGGTTTTACATAAAACCACCACAACTACCTCTGAACATAAAACCCGTGTGGTGTGGCACTGAGTGAGGTCTGCATTCCTAAGTCCTGCAGCCCACCCAGGACCCACGTTGAAGGTTTGGTGCGGGTCCTTCACAAGAATTTTGCTGTGTATTAAATGAAAATGTATATTTAATATTTTGCACTTTTCTACATTTAATGTTTTGTTTTGCAACGTTCAAGACATCCTTACCTCCCGGATGGGACGAATTAATGTTTAATTTTGATGTTTAATGCATAAACAAAATCGTCTCTTTGTATTTTACAGCCCGGGAGTGCTGTCTTTTACCATGGGGGAATGTGTAGCCCTGGTGTGAAGGCACACGCAGTACCCTGGAGAATGTGTGGAGAGATAGCAGTTTAATGCTCTATACCCATTCACTCAATATACACTAGACACACCCTTAGGGTAGTGTAGTGACTCGTAGGGGGTGGTCAGTGTAGATTCGTTGAGTGATTTAGTAGTCAGTTTCCTGTCTTCGGACAGAGCAGACGTGTGGAGTCTAGCTGGGACTTGGAGGGAGGAAGCAGTCCAGCTTGGTTCTATCAGCAGTTCAGCAAGTGGAGGCCAGTAAGGGCGAGATATAGATCACCTCAGCCTGGTCAGAGCTGTACCTCACTGAAGACATTGATAAAGAAGGAAGAGTTTAGTACAGAAATACTTCAGTCTCCTGTCTCAAGGACAGTGAAGGTTCAGAGACGTGCTCCTGCCTAGAAGATTACTGAGAGTCTGGCAACTAACTCTGAAGGAAGAAAAGAAGGGAGTGATTATATGACTTTTTGCAAGTGTGAGTGTTTATGCTACAAGCGCGGACAAGGCGAAAGGCACAGTGGAAGGAATATTTAAAAGTGCTTTTGGATTGGAGAAGTCCTGCACATTGTTACCGGTCACTGGGGACCGAAGGATCACTATAGTTTCAAGCTTAGTGGTAAGAAAACCAGAGGCTTATCGGACCTTAGGTCGCGGCAAGCAGCCCCTAAATAGTCGGTACGTAACTGGGGTCAGGGGGAGTGAGGACCTTGAGTCTCTGCAGGACAAGATAGGAATTCAGCTCTCTCACAGGAAGGCTCCGACCACAAAACTGACTGGGCAGTACAGCTTTGGAATAGCTGGAGTTATAGAGGGAACTACGCTTCATGCTGGTTGTACTCATCGTTGTGAAAGTAAAGGAGGCCCCTAACTTGTCCAGCTGCTATCTCGAAATACATTCTCCTTGGATCAGCCTCCCTGGGACCTGCCTGTCACGCGGTCTTATGATATGTGTACGATGTCAGTAAACTATTCTTAAAAGAACAACACTCTATACAACATATAGATTAGCAACATCAGCATGTAAATATAGAATAGATTTACCTGACACGATATCCGTTGAACTCAGGGTTAATCTTGAGGACTTGATACACTGTCACAGGAAAGAGGAGGACCGGGGGTCTAACCTGACCCTAAACTGGGGTCCTAACTAATCCCTCACCTTGGAGGTACTGATAAAGGTTCAGAGGTCCAAGTCTCCAGCCTAACCCTGTCTCCTATCAGTCCCTGAACCCTGTAATCAGTCCTAAGAAGGATACTGATTACCACCAAAGGAATATGGGCTGATCTCTGCTAAATACACAGATTAGACATATTAGACAGACTGGAGAAAACACAGACTTGCATACACACTCAAACACAGAAGGAACATAAATGATCTGGGATATTAAACTCTAAGCAAGGTGAGCTTAAAACAACTAAGGAGCTCTTTAACTTAAGTCTATACAGATACAATCCTATCTGTGGTCTGCATGAAGAATTTCACTGGCAACTCCCAACACAGACAACCAGAGATTTAAAGGAAACCAATCAACAAATAATTAATTGCAGCCGGGAGAAACTGCACCCAGTCCCAGAACTGAGCACAGACAGAATTAACTCCCTAACTGCCAAACACAAAGAAACAGCAACTCAGCTATGAGAAGTCAGAATGTGCAACCGCGACGATCTTCGTGGCAATGCACACATGACAGTACCCCCCCTTCTACGAGGGGCCTCCGGACCCTCAGGGCCAGGTTTGCCCGGGTGAGTTCTGTGGAAGGTCCGCACCAAACGATCTGCGTTAATGTCAGACGCAGGAACCCACGTCCTCTCCTCTGGACCATACCCCTTCCAATGCACCAAGTACTGAAGGGACCGGCGATTCAGACGTGAGTCAATGATCTTTGACACTTGAAACTCCAAGTTACCATTGACCACCACTGGAGGAGGAGGTAGAGGTGATGGTATGACTGGTGCCACGTACCTCTTAAGTAATGACTTGTGGAACACATTGTGGATTTTAAACGTAGGAGGGAGGTCCAGACGAAATGCCACAGGATTAATTATGGAACTGATCCTGTACGGCCCGATGAATCTGGGGCCCAGCTTCCAGGAGGGAACTTTAAGTTTTATATTCCTGGTAGACAACCATACCAGATCGTTCACATTAAGATCTGGACCAGAAACTCTCCTCCTATCAGCCATACGTTTATAACGGTTCCCCATAGCACTCAGATTATTCAATACACCTCTCCACACTGAAGCAAGTGACGACGAGAAACGCTCCTCCTCAGGAACCCCAGAAGGGACCCCCCCATTGAATGTACAAAACTGGGGATGAAAACCATATGCCCCAAAAAACGGGGACTTACCAGTGGACTCGCTCCGCCTGTTGTTAAGAGCGAACTCTGCCAGAGGCAGGAAAGAAGACCAGTCCTCCTGGTTCTCTGAGACAAAACACCGAAGATAAGTCTCTAGGCTTTGATTCAGACGCTCTGTCTGACCATTGGTCTGCGGATGAAAAGCCGAGGAAAATGACAATTGCATCCCCCGACGTAAACAAAATGCCCTCCAAAACTTGGACACAAACTGAGACCCCCTATCTGACACCACATCAGAAGGCAACCCATGAAGTCTCACAATCTCCCCAATGAACACCTGCGCCAGAGTTTTAGCATTAGGGAGGGCAGGAAGAGCAATGAAATGTGCCATCTTACTGAACCTGTCAACAACCACCAGTATGACAGTCTTCCCTGACGACTGAGGAAGGTCCGTGATGAAGTCCATAGACAAATGAGTCCATGGACGCTCCGGAAGTTTCAAGGGTAAGAGGGTCCCAGACGGACGGGTATGAGGGGTCTTAGAGCGAGCACAAACCCCACAGGACGCGACAAAAGTTAAAACATCTTTATTAACGTTAGGCCACCAAAACCGGCGAGAAAGGAGATCTAAAGTAGCCTTACTCCCTGGATGTCCTGCTAAAGCAGAATTATGATGTGCCTCAATAACCTTTTGTCTCAACTGATTTGGGACAAACAGTCTCCCTGGAGGTCCTGCAGGGGCGTCCCCCTGAGCCTCTAACACCTCCTCCTCAAGCTCAGAACATACAGCCGACACTACCACCCCCTCCTGAAGGATAGGAATCGGGTCATCCATTTTCCCGGCCCCTGGGAAACTGCGAGACAAGGCATCCGCCTTAACATTCTTAGATCCAGGCGATAAGTGACAACAAAATTAAACCTGGTAAAAAACAACGACCATCGAGCTTGTCTGGAATTCAGACGCTTAGCAGATTCCAAATACAGCAGGTTCTTGTGATCAGTAATGACGGTGACCGGGTGGACTGCCCCCTCCAAAAAGTGACGCCATTCTTCAAAAGCCAACTTAATGGCCAAAAGTTCCCTATTGCCGATATCATAATTCCTTTCGGCGGACGACAATTTTTTAGAAAAGAAAGCGCACGGATGCCATTTACCAGGGGACGGACCCTGGGACAATATTGCACCCACCCCTACGTCAGACGCGTCCACCTCCACAACGAACGGCTGTGATGCATCTGGTTGGATGAGAACGGGTGCCGAAGCAAAACATTTTTTCAAAGAGGAAAAAGCTTGGCAAGCTTTGTCCGACCATTTAAAAAATCCGTCCCTTTTCTTGTCATGTCAGTGAGAGGTTTGACAACAGATGAGAAATTACAAATAAATTTCCGGTAGTAGTTAGCAAACCCCAGAAAACGCTGCAGAGCCTTAAGATCCTCTGGCTGATCCCATTCAAGCACTGCTCTCACCTTTTCAGGGTCCATACGGAAACCGGAGGCTGACACCAAGAAACCCAAAAACTGAAGTTCCTGTACGGCGAATACACACTTTTCCAGTTTGGCGTATAGTTTATTGTCTCGCAAGATCTGCAACACCTGTCTCACATGCTCCTGGTGAGACCCAAGATCTGGTGAGTAAATTAAAATGTCATCCAAATATACGACCACAAACAGCCCCACCAGATGACGAAAAATGTCATTAACAAAATGTTGGAACACTGCTGGTGCAGTAGTCAGACCAAAAGGCATGACAAGGTTCTCATAATGTCCCTCCGGCGTGTTAAACGCCGTTTTCCACTCATCCCCCTCTTTTATCCTAATCAGATTATACGCCCCCCTGAGATCCAATTTAGAGAACCATTTGGCGCCAACAATTTGATTGAAGAGATCAGGAATCAGAGGGAGTGGATACGGATCTCGAACAGTAATCCGATTAAGTTCGCGGAAATCCAAGCAAGGGCGTAGGCCTCCATCTTTTTTCTTCACAAAGAAGAACCCCGCGGCCACTGGGGAAGATGAAGGTCTAATATGCCCTTTGGCCAGACTCTCCGAAATATAATCTTTCATAGCCTGCCTCTCAGGACCAGAAAGGTTATATAACCTAGCTTTAGGTAACTTAGCATCAGGAAGTAAATTAATAGAGCAGTCATACACGCGATGAGGAGGCAACTCCTGACACCCCTCCTCAGAGAACACATCCCCAAAGTCCTCCAAAAAAGGAGGCAAAGTACTAGGCACGACCGCACTGATGACTGTGTTCATGCAGTTACTTTTGCAAAACTCCCCCCATTGGCTTATATCTCTGGACTGCCAATTAATCACAGGGTTATGTTTAACCAACCAAGGAAGTCCCAACACAATAGGAGTAGGTAGACCCTCCAACACATAACAAGATAATAGTTCCCTATGTATTGCCCTACCCGAAGGTCAATGTTATGAACCTCATGAACAAAGCTACCTTGGCCGAGAGGCCTGGCGTCAATGGAGAATATAGGGATCGGTTTGACCAATACACTCAGATGCATACCTTGAGCCTGAGCAAACTGAGCGTCAACCAGATTAGCCCCGGACCCACTATCAAGAAGAACAGAAAATCTCTCCACTCTCGTACCAACCACCACCTCCACTGGTACAAGGAACTGAGAAGAACTAGCGGACGAAATACATACTCCCAGGTTGTCGTCCACCACACAACCTGGGATTAACAGTTTTCCGGCGACTTTTTGCTCAACAAGGCACGGGATGGACATCCCCCAACAAAATGTCCCTCTTTCCCGCAGAAGAAACACCTTCTAGTCCTGCGGCGTACCGCCAATCCCCTCCTACGAAATGATGTCCCTCCCAACTGCATAGGCTCCTCCGAACAGACAAGGGAACCTCAACATAAGGGACTTTAGTAGTAGGTGGAGTAACAACAGGGGGCAGAGTTACCTCGCACCTCTCCCGGAGCCGTCTATCAGTACGGATAGCTAGGGCCATAGCAGCCTCCAGTGATGGAGGAGAATCATACTGAGCCAAAACGTCCTTTAATTTGTCAGAAAGCCCATGACAAAACTGGCTTCTAAGAGCTGGGTCATTCCACTGAGTATCTGTGGCCCATCTACGAAACTCAGAAGCAAATTCCTCCGCCGGACGATCTCCCTGCTGTATCTTACGTAATTTTGTCTCAGCAAGAGAGACCCGATCTGGGTCATCATATACCAAACCCAGGGCAGTAAAAAATCGATCTACTGACTGTAGAGCCGGGGATCCCGGAGGAAGGGAGAAGGCCCAGGATTGAGGGTCCCCTTGTAGGAGCGAGATAACAATTCCCACTCTCTGCTCTTCACTCCCTGATGATCGAGGCCGAAGCCGAAAATACAATTTACATGCTTCCCTGAAGGTAAAAAATTTGTCTCGCCCACCAGTGAACCTGTCCGGGAGAGCTACTTTAGGTTCAAATCTGGTTTGCTCCGAGGGAGACAAAACTTTGGACTTAATGTCCGTCAGCTCCATGGATAATCCCTGCAACTGCAGAGCCAGCTGGGCTACTGGATCCATGGCAACTGGGAATAATTTTATGGGCCAGTGAAAATGTCACGCGGTCTTATGATATGTGTACGATGTCAGTAAACTATTCTTAAAGAACAACACTCTATACAACATATAGATTAGCAACATCAGCATGTAAATATAGAATAGATTTACCTGACACGATATCCGTTGAACTCAGGGTTAATCTTGAGGACTTGATACACTGTCACAGGAAAGAGGAGGACCGGGGGTCTAACCTGACCCTAAACTGGGGTCCTAACTAATCCCTCACCTTGGAGGTACTGATAAAGGTTCAGAGGTCCAAGTCTCCAGCCTAACCCTGTCTCCTATCAGTCCCTGAACCCTGTAATCAGTCCTAAGAAGGATACTGATTACCACCAAAGGAATATGGGCTGATCTCTGCTAAATACACAGATTAGACATATTAGACAGACTGGAGAAAACACAGACTTGCATACACACTCAAACACAGAAGGAACATAAATGATCTGGGATATTAAACTCTAAGCAAGGTGAGCTTAAAACAACTAAGGAGCTCTTTAACTTAAGTCTATACAGATACAATCCTATCTGTGGTCTGCATGAAGAATTTCACTGGCAACTCCCAACACAGACAACCAGAGATTTAAAGGAAACCAATCAACAAATAATTAATTGCAGCCGGGAGAAACTGCACCCAGTCCCAGAACTGAGCACAGACAGAATTAACTCCCTAACTGCCAAACACAAAGAAACAGCAACTCAGCTATGAGAAGTCAGAATGTGCAACCGCGACGATCTTCGTGGCAATGCACACATGACACTGCCTTACCATCTTACAAGTAAAGGTATGGAAAGACGCTGACCGTGTGAGACTGAGTTATTTACTTGCATGCCTGCACAACCCTGCCTTAACCATCGACCTGAGGGAAGAGTCCCACCTGTAGGGGACCCGACATCTAGCTGCCTCACCATCCCCTCAGAGATCTACAGCAGCGCTGGTACAAATTACCAGAGACTACAGGTGGCGTCACGAACTGTATATATATATCCCCTGTAAATATTCCCCCAACATACGCCAGACCGCTAGGGCCACAGACCGAGCCACCGCTACCTGTGACAATCCCCATAGACTTCCATGGGCTCGGCTCTGAGTATCCCATTGCCCTGGTAATCCACAATTGTGGTGGCGGGTCGAGACATGTCCCCATAATTACATGGCCACTTACAGCCTCCTTTATAGGCTATAATTTATAATTTATTTTGTTCATCAGTATGTGGCATTTATGGTTGAGTATAATTTGTGTGACACTTTGTGTTATGTTCTGCTACAAGCACTAAGGAAAGAAGGGAGATCTGTTCCTACGATAGAACTAAGCTCGATCCCTACGATGTAACGGGGAACCTGATACTGCGATCAGACCTAGTCTGTACGAAGACCTATAGATGCGAGGGAGGGATCCCTACAAGGACTATGGACTGGGAGAAAAGATGGACACCTCCTAACAGAAGTTGTAGCAGTAAAAGACAAACAAACAACAGAGAACATAGAGGTCCGAAGACCAAGCAAAACTGACTGAGAAAGGTAACAAAGCACCTGGCTAGCTTAAGAGTAGAAATTACAATGAAGTCCAGCAAAGCCAGAAGGGCGAAGCAGGATTAAATAGACAAAAAAGGTCATGTGACCAGCAAACTAGAAAAAACCTAACAGGAGAGTTCTAACATTGTGGTGATAACTTTGGAATTGTTCACAAAGAATAATGGAAAATAAATGGATCTTACAAATTATTTTTCAACTTCTCACAATACCCTACATACGATTGTACCCTGCTCTCTGGGCACATGGCAGTGTTCAGAAGGGAAGGAGCGCCATTTCGCTATCTGAATGCAGATCTAGCTGGAATAGTTTGCAGACACAATGTATTGGGAGCACTGTTCATGGTCAACTGGCAGCTCAAAACATGTCCACCATGAACATGCTTGGCACTATCTTCTCTGCTTCCCATATACCAAGGATGGTCTTGCTCATCGCCCTTTAACCCCATCAGAACACACAAGAGTAGTCAGTAAACAGGCCACGGTCACAACAGGAAACAAATACACAAGCCGCAAGCTGAGCACAGAGGACTGAACCAGAGGAGAACAATGCTGTTTCTGACAGATTCCCACCATCAGCTTTGAGCTTTCGTAAGGTGTGGTACTTTCCAATTGGCTGAAGTAGGGAGCAGATTACTCCAGCTGGACAGCAGGAACAACTCCCAGATGAGATTGGACACACCATATGCAGAAGCCCTAATATGACTAAATGACAGAAAACCAGAATAGTCAAAATCTTCATAAAGTGATTCTGTTTTATAAAGTAAAGATGTATATCTTTGTACCGTGTTAGCCAGTAGATAGAAAAATATTTAGAGTTGAGAGTCCTCAGTGGTTGATACCTTTTAATGGCTAACTGAAAAGATGGTAACAAATTGCAAGCTTTCGAGACTACCTGATGAAGAGACCTGAGTAGTCTCGAAAGCTTGCAACTCTAAATATTTTTCTGTTTTATAAATTAATTCACTGAGGGTTATAATCTATACACATATGGTCAAAATTGTTGGTACCCCTCGTTTAATGACAGAAAACCCACAATGGTCACAGAAATAACTTGAATCTGACAAAAGTAATAATAAATAAAAAATCTATGAAAATGAACGAATGAAAGTCAGACACTGCTTTTCAGCTTCCACAGAATTAAAAAAGAAAAAATAAAACTCATGAAATAGGCCTGGACAGAAATGATGGTACCCCTGAAAATCATGTGACAAATGGGACATGTTAATTCGCGGTGTGTCCACTAATTAGCATCACAGGTGTCTACAATCTTGGAGTCAGTGAGTGGCCTGTATAGAGGCTACAGATACTCACTGTGCTGTTTGGTGACATGGTGTGTATCACACTCAACATGGACCAGAGGAAGCGAAGGAAAGAGTTTTCTCAGGAGATTAGAAAGGAAATTACAGACAAGCATGTTAGAGGTAAAAGTTATAACACCATCTCCAAGCAGCTTGATGTTCCTGTGACTAGAGTTGCACATATTATTCAGAAATGTAAGCTCCATGGGACTGTAGCCAACCTCTCTGGACGTGGCCGCAGGAGGAAAACTGATGACAAATCAAAGAGACGGATAATACGAATGGTAACAAAAGAGCCCAGAAAAACTTCTAAACAGATTAAAGGTGAACGTCAAGCTCAAGGAACATCAGTGTCAGATCGCACCATCTGTCGTTGTATGAGCCGATGAGCCAAAGTGCACTTTATGGGAGACGACCAAGGAGGACACCATTGCTGAAAAAAATCATAGAAAAACCAAACTGGAATTTGCCAATCTACATGTTGACAAGCCACAAAGCTTCTGGAAGAATGTCCTATGGACAAATAAGACAAAAATGAACTTTCTGGCAAGGTACATCAGCTCTATGTTCACAGACGGAGAAATTAAGCATATCAAGAAAAGAACACTGTCCCTACTGTGAAACATGGAGGAGGCTCTGTTATGTTCTGGGGCTGCTTTGCTGCATCTGGCACAGGGTGTCTAGAATCTGTGCAGGGTACAATGAAATCTCAAGACTATCAAGGGATTCTAGAGAGAAATGTGCTGCCCAGTGTCAGAAAGCTTGGTCTCAGTCACAGGTCATGGGTCTTACAACAGGATAATGACCCAAAACACACAGCTAAAAACACCCAAGAATGGCTAAGAGGAAAACATTGCACTATTCTGAAGTGGCCTTCTATGAGCCCTGACCTAAATCCTATTGAGCATCTTTGGAAAGAGCTGAAACATGCCGTCTGGAAAAGGCAACCTTCAACCACGAGACAACTGGAGCAGTTTGCTCTTGAGGAGTGGCCAAAATACCTGTCGAGAGGTGCAGAAGTCTCATTGACAGTTACAGGAATAGTTTAATTGCAGTGATTGCCTCAAAAGGTTGTGCAACAAATTATTAACCCTTTTGCGCCGGAGGCTGTTTTTGCCTTTGTGATCGGGCCAATTTTTTCAATTCTGACCAGTGTCACTTTATGAGGTCATAACTCTAAAACGCTTCAACGAATCCCGGTGATTCTAAGGTTTTCTTGTGACATATTGTACTTCATGATAGTGGTAAACTTTCTTTGATATAACTTGCGTTTATTTGTTAAAAAGATGGAAATTTGGCAAAAATTTTGCAATTTTCTATATTTTATTTTTTATGCCCTTAAAGGGAATCTGTCACCCCATGTTTGCCCTATAAGCTGCGGCCACCGCCATCAGGGGCTTATCTTACATTCTGTAATGCTGTAGATAAGCCCCCGATGTTACCTGAAAGTGAAGAAAAACGAGTTATAAAATACTCATCCAGGGGCGGTCCGCCATCGGTCCGGTCCGGAGGGAGTCGCGGTCTAGTTTGGCGCCTCCCATATTGTAGCGAAGCCGGCCTCTTCTTTTGGTCCCATCGCGGCTCCTGCGCAGGCGCACTGCTCTGCCCTAGTGAGGGCAGAGCGGAGTACTGCAGTGCGCAGGCACCTGGAAAGGTCAGAGAGGTCCAGGGCAGAGCAGTATGCCTGCGCAGGAGCCACGATGGGACCGAAAGAAGAGTCTGGCTTTGCTACAATATGGGAGGCGCCGAACCGGACCGCGACTCCCTCCAGACTGGACCTGACGGCGGACCGCCCCTGGGTGAGTATTTTATAACTATTTTTTCTTCTCTTTCAGGTAACATTGGGGGCTTATCTACAGCATTACAGAATGTAAGATAAGCCCCTGATGGCGGTGGCCGCATCTCATAGGGCAAAAATGGGGTGACAGATTCCCTTTAAATCATAGTCATATCGCACAAAATAGTTAAGTAGACATGTGGGAAATGTTATTTATTAACATCAGCACACATTTTTAAACATTATTTTTTTTGTTATGAACTTATAAAGGTTAAAAGTTGACCAGCGATTTCTCATTTTTACAACAAAATTTACAAAACCATTTTTTTAGGGACCACCTCACATTTGAAATGAGTTTGGGGCTCAATATGACAGAAAATTGTTGTGTTTTGGTAGCTGAGGCGAATAAGCAAAAGCGGTAATACACCAGAGAGGCTGGAACCTATTGGATTGCAGTAACCTGAACTAACGACACAACTAGAGGTAGCCGTGGAGCGTTCCTACGTTGATCCTAGACGCCTCGTCACAGCCTGAGAGATAACTACACCTAAAGGCAGAAAGATGAAACCTATCTGCCACGGAGCAGATCCCCAAAGAAAATTGGAAGCCCCCAAACATGTAATGGCGGTTAGACAAGAAGAAGCACGGACACAGACAGAAAATAGAATGAGCAAACGCTGGGGCCCAATCTGTCTAGACAGAAAAGTACAGGAAAGGATACTCACTGCAATCCAAAAAAACCCTAAAAAATACCAACTCTTCTGATTGCAAAAACACCTGAGATCACACGATCTCTACCACCTAAATCAGATCTCTGGTGTAACAAAACTAAGCCGCAGCCACTGAAAAAACAGGAAAAAGCAAATGAACAAATAACAGTGGCTTCAGATAAACTGAAAGGAGCACAAGCCCCCCGGAGGGGACCTGGCTGACCTCCACAGAAGTGCAGGGAACAATGCAAAAAGCAAGCACAAAAATAAAAGCAGAAAATATTTTATCTGATATCAGAAGATGCAGGCAAGACTCAGCAAACTTCCAAATGAACCAGGAACCACAATTGAGACAAGAACAATTGATCACCGGCAACCATCATGGGAGGGAACCTCCCTTATATCAGACCAGTCAGAGATCCCAGATTGCCATTCCTCGCTGAAAGGTTCAGTACTGTCTGTAACCACCAGAGGGAGCCTCTGCTCAGAAACCATCTCCAGCACATTCATAACAGTACCTCCCCCTTGAGGAGGGGTCACCGAACCCTCACTTGTGCAACCAGGCCGATCAGGATGAGCTCGGTGATAGGCACGGATCAGTCTCCTAGCATGGATGTCCGAAGCAAACACCCAAGAATTGTCCTCCTGACCATAACCTCTCCACTTAACCAAATACTGGAGTTTCCGTCTAGAAAAACGAGAATCCAATATTTTCTCAACCACATACTCCAGATTGCCCTCAACCAAAACAGGGTCAGGAGGCGCAGCCATAGGAACCACTGGCTCGACAAACCTCTTCAATAAGGACTTGTGGAGCACGTTATGGATCTTAAATGTCCCTGGAAGAAGCAAACAGAAGGAAACAGGATTAAGAATCTCCATGATCTTATAAGGTCCAATGAACCTAGGCTTAAACTTTGGAGAGCAACCCTCATAGGGATGTTTCTTGAGGACAACCAAAGCAAGTCCCCCACTTTAAACCGAGGACCATCAGTCCTATGCTGGCTGGCAAACCGTTGGGCCTTCTCCTGAGAGAGAGACAACCTCTCCAATACCTGGTCCCAAATCTGCTGCATACGCTCCACAACAGAGTCAACACCCGGACAGATAGAAGCCTCCGCCTGTCCCGAAGAAAATCGAGGGTGAAACCCAAAATTGCAGAAAAATGGAGACATCAAGGTGGCAGAGCTAGCCCTATTATTAAGAGCAAACTCAGCCAAAGGCAAAAAAGAGACCCAGTCATCTTGATCAGCAGACACAAAACATCTCAAATAAGTCTCCAAGGTTTGGTTTGTTCTCTCGGTTTGTCCATTGGTCTGAGGATGAAATGCAGAGGAGAAAGATAATTGAACACTAAGTTTAGAACAAAATGTCCTCCAAAATCTGGAAACAAACTGGACTCCTCTGTCAGACACAATGTTCTCCGGAATGCCATGTAACCGAACCACGTGCTGAAGGAACAAAGGCACCAACTCGGAGGAGGAAGGTAACTTTGGTAATGGCACAAGATGTATCATCTTGGAAAACCTATCACAGATTACCCAGATAACGGTCATTTTCGGAAAAACAGGGAAGTCGGAAATAAAATCCATAGAGATATGGGTCCATGGCCTCTTGGGCACAGGTAATGGCATTAACAAACCACTAGAGCGAGAGCAAGGCTTGGAACGAGAGCAAGTCCCACAGGACTGCACAAATTCCCTGACGTCACGAGACAAAGTAGGTCACCAAAAGGAACGACTCACCAAGTCTCTGGTACCAAAAATCCCGGGATGACTGGCCAACACGGAACAATGAATCTCAGACATCACACTTTTCTTCCACTGGTCTGGGACAAACAATTTCCCAATAGGGCAGCGCTCAGGTTTATCCTCCTGACATCCTTCCAGAGCCAGTCTCAAATTGGGCGAGATGACGGAAAGTACTACACCCTCTTTCAAAATAACAGCAGGATCAGATAACTCAGGAGAGTCCTCAAAGAAACTACTCGAGAGGGCATCCGCCTTAACATTCTTATTGCCAGGAAGAAAAGAAGCTACAAAATTAAAACGTGTGAAAAACAAGGCCCACCTGGCCTGTCTAGGATTAAGTCGCTTGGCTGATTCGAGATAAACCAGGTTCTTATGGTCCGTGAGGACCACCACCTGATGTTTGGCTCCTTCCAGCCAATGTCTCCACTCTTCAGAGGCCCACTTCATGGCCAATAACTCCCGATTACCCACATCATAATTACGTTCAGTTGGAGAAAATTTTCTAGAGAAAAAGGCACAAGGGTTACTCTTAGAGGTCTCTGGATCTCTTTGGGACAAAACGGCACCTGCCCCATTATCAGAGGCATCAACCTGCACCTGAAATGGCAGAGAAACATCAGGCTGCCGTAGAACAGGAGCAGAAGTGAATCTCTGCTTAAGTTCCTGAAATGCAGAAACTGCCTTAGGAGGCCAGTTCACCACATCAGAACCCTTTTTGGTCAAATCAGACAATGGTTTAACAATACCGGAGAAATTACCAATAAATTTAAGATAAAAATTGGCAAAACCCAAAAATCTCTGAAGAGCCTTTAATGAAGTAGGTTGGACCCAATCACAGATGGCCTGAACCTTGACCGGGTCCATGTCAACAACAGACGGAGACAAAATGAATCCCAGAAATTAGACCTTCTGTACGCCAAATAGACACTTTGATCCCTTCACATACAGTGCATTCTCTCTCAAAATCTGGAACACAGTCCGAACATGTTTCACATGAGAGTCCCAGTCATTGGAAAAAATCAAGATATCATCCAAATAAACAATCAGAAATTTATCCACAAAATCCCTGAAAATATCATTCATGAAGGATTGGAAGACGGAAGGAGCATTAGTGAGCCCAAAGGGCATCACTAGGTACTCAAAATGCCCCTCTGGGGTATTAAACGCCGTCTTCCATTCATCCCCGTGCTTAATGCGAATAAGGTTATACGCCCCCCTGAGGTCAAGCTTGGTAAACCAACTAGCACTTTTCACCCTGGAAAACAGGTCAGAAATCAAGGGTAACAGATATTGATACTTTACAGTGATCTTATTCAAGAGATGATAATCAATACACGGCCTCAATGAACCATTCTTTTTGGCCACAAAGAAAAAAACGGCACCCAAGGGTGAAGAGGATGGTCTGATATGACCTTTCTCCTATGAGTCCTTGATATAAGAACGCATAGCATCGTGTTCAGGTACAGAAAAGTTAAAAAGTTGACCTTTAGGAAATTTACCACCAGGCACTTATTCAATAGCGCAATCATAGCTCCTGTGTGGGGGCAAAGATGCAGATTTACTTTCACTAAATACATCTGAAAAATCAGTCAAAAAGTCAGGAACATCCTGAGACTGGGGAGAGGCAGAAAAAACAGGAGTGTCTGAATTAACACATTGGCAGCCCCAACTGGTCACAGACACAGATTTCCAATCCAAAACAGGATTACGAGAATGCAACCAAGGGAAACCTAATACAATAATGTCATGCAGATTATACAGCACCAGAAATTTGCAACTCTCCTGATGATCTGGTTCAACCCTCATTATCACCTGAGTAGAAAACTGGGGTTTATTCTCCGCCAAAGGGGTAGAATCAATGCCCAGTAGGGGAATAGACTTCCGCAGGGGTATCATGGGAAACCCACAATGTTTGGCAAAGTCAAAATCCATCAGGTTAATAGCTGCTCCTGAATCAACAAAAGCCTGAGCCGAAAATGTGGACAGGGAGCAAATCAGGGTAACAGTCAACAGAAATTTAGTCTGAACACTACCCAAGACAACTGAGCGTGCAAAACGTCTTCCCCGCTTAGGGCAGACTGAAATAGCATGAGAGGCGTCACCACAGTAGAAACATAACCCATTGCGCTTTCGAAACTCATGACGCTGTGCCCCAGAAGTCACTCTATCACACTGCATGGGCTCAGAAGCTGGCTCACAAGGCAACACTATCTCACGCATACCTCTGTGCTCACGCAAACGTCTGTCAATTTGAATAGCCAATGACATAGAATTATTGAGACCAGAGGGAGCAGGGAAACCCACCATAACGTCCTTTACATTCTCTGACAGCCCTTTCCGAAAAAGGGCTGCCAAAGCATCATCATTCCATTTGGTCAGGACTGCCCACTTTCGGAATTTCTGACAGTACAACTCAGCGTCTTCAAGACCCTGATTTAATGCCAACATGTTTTTTTCAGCTTTGTCAGTGACATTAAGTTCATCGTACAATAACCCCAGAGCCAGAAAAAATGCATCAATATCATTCAAAACAGGATCCCCAGGTGTCAGGGAAAAAGCCCAATCCCGAGGATCGCCGCGCAGGAGAGAGATGACAATTTGAACCTGCTGTGCTGCGTTCCCTGAGGGCTTAGACTTTAAGGCAAAAAACAACTTACAGTTATTTTTGAAATTCAGAAATTTATCCCGATC
Source organism: Oophaga sylvatica (assembly GCA_033576555.1). Classification (NCBI taxonomy): domain Eukaryota; kingdom Metazoa; phylum Chordata; class Amphibia; order Anura; family Dendrobatidae; genus Oophaga; species Oophaga sylvatica. Next base: position 34,771 of record JARQOD010003862.1, on the reverse strand, counting down.
CCTCAAAAACAAATCTGTCACGGGAATCCTAGGTTCCACAACCGGCAACCTAGCAAGAATGGTAGCAATACTCCGAACCTTAGTGGCAAGCTGATCCACATGGCCAGACAACTGTGCAAGCTCCATTGAGAGAACAAAAAATCCTCAGCACTCAGAGAAAAAGAGGGAAAAAATGCACCAAAAGAAAAAAAAAATCTCTGACAACTCTGACAACTTTTTTTTTTTTGTTTCCACACTATTCCACATACACAGTTTGGGCCGGTGATACTGTTGTGTTTTGGTAGCTGAGGAGAATAAGCAAAAACGGCAATACACCAGAGAGGCTGGAACCTATTGGATTGCAGTAACCTGAACTAACGACACAACTAGAGGTAGCCGTGGAGTGTTCCTACGTTGAACCTAGACGCCTCGTCACAGCCTGAGAGATAACTACACCTAAAGGCAGAAAGATGAAAGCTATCTGCCCCGGAGCAGATCCCCAAAGAAAATAGGAAGCCCCCAAACATGTAATGGCGGTTAGACAAGAAGAAGCACGGACACAGACAGAAAATAGAATGAGCAAACGCTGGGGCCCAATCTGTCTAGACAGAAAAGTACAGGAAAGGATACTCACTGCAATCCAAAAAAACCCCTAAAAAATACCAACTCTTCTGATTGCAAAAACACCTGAGATCACACGATCTCTACCACCTAAATCAGATCTCTGGTGTAACAAAACTAAGCCGCAGCCACTGAAAAAATAGGAAAAAGCAAATGAACAAATAACAGTGGCTTCAGAAAAACTGAGAGGAGCACAAGCCCCCGGAGGGGACCTGGCTGACCTCCACAGAAGTGCAGGGAACAATGCAAAAAGCAAGCACAAAAATAAAATCAGAAAATATCTTATCTGATATCAGAAGATGCAGGCAAGACTCAGCAAACTTCCAAATGAACCAGGAACCACAATTGAGACGAGAACAATTGATCACCGGCAACCATAATGGGAGGGAACCTCCCTTATATCAGACCAGTCAGAGATCCCAGATTGCCATTCCTCGCTGAAAGGTTCAGTACTGTCTGTAACCACCAGAGGGAGCCTCTCTAGCACAGTCATAACAGAAAATACCCAAAAATGACACCATTCTAAAAATTTCTCCCTTCAAGGTACTCAAAACCACATTCAAGAAGTTTATTAACCCTTCAGGTACTTCACAGGAATGACTGGAATTTGGAAAGAAAAAATAAACATTTACTTTTTTTCACAAAAATTTTCCTTTAGACTTTTTTTTTTTACTTCCGCAAGGTTAACAGGAGAAAATGGACTATACGTTTTGTTTTTCAATTTCTTCTGATCATGCCGATACCCCATGTGTGGGGGAAATCTACTATTTGGGCACTCAGAAGGGAAGGAGCGCCATTTGAGTTTTTAAATGTAAAATACGCTGGAATAATTAGCTGTTGCCATGCCGCGTTTGGAGAGCCCCTGATGTGCCCAAACAGTGGAAACCCCCAACAAGTGACCCCATTTTGGAAACTAGACCCCTGAGGAACTTATCTAGATGTGTATTGAGCACCTTGAACCCACAGGTGCTTCACAGAAGTTTATAACGTAGAGCCATGGAAATAAAAAAAAAACATTTTAAACAAATAAATCTTTTTAGCTCCATATTTTGCATTTTTATAAGGGTAACAGGAGAAATTTCTCCATACAATTTGTTGTGTTAGTTCTCCTGAGCACGCCGATGCCCCATATGTGGGAGAATACTACTGTGTGGGTGCACGGCAGAGCTTGGAAGGGAAGCAGCGCCATATTAGAGAGCAGATTTTGCTGGAATTGCTTGTGGGTGACATGTGACATTGTCAGAGCCCCTGAGGTGCCAGAACATCATAAGCCCCCAAAAGTGACTGCATTTTACAAAATACTTCCCTGAATGAATTCTTCTAGTGGTGCAGTGAGCATACTGACCCCACAGCTGTTCCATAGAAAATTATACCATTGGGCAGTGAAGAAAAAATAATTACCGTATTTTTGGACCATAAGTCGCACCCCAAATTTTCAAAAGGAAAATAGAGGAAAAAAATTGTCAAATGGGGGTCCGTCTTACAGACTGAATTCAGCTTACTGGGGGGATTGGCACAGGTGCAAGAGTGGTCACAGTGGTTGTTCGGTGGTCCAGGCTGGTGTTGTGGCCTCCGGAAAATCCCATCAAAGGCTGGTACAGCAGAACGGTGCTGTTCTAGGGAGGCAGCGCTCTGTGCTGGGGCAGTGGTAGTTCTCTGTGCTGGTGTGGCGGCAGTGCACTGTGCGGAGGCGACGGCTCTCTGTGCTGGGGCGACGGCTCTCTGTGCTGGGGTGGCAGCGCTCTGTGCAGAGGCGGCAGCTCTCTGTGCTGTGCTAGGGAGGCAGTGCTCTGTGCTGCATGGGGACTCCACCGGCATTTTTGTCAAAGCCAGAGACCGCTGAAGATCCATTCCTGTGATGCAGGTCATTTTTACGGAGGCCACCACATCGCAGCAATGGAACTTTGGGGGCCTCTGGGCTTTGACAAAATGCTGGCGGAGCCCTCCACGCAGCACAGAGAGCTGCTGCCGCCCCAGTACAGAGAGCCGCACAGAGCACCGCTTCCGCAGCATTTGTAAGTATATTCCGACTATAAGACGCACCCACATTTTCCCCCAAAATTTGGGCGAAAAAAGTGCGTCTTTTAGTCCAAAAACTACGGTACATTTTTACCACTAAACTGTTGTTTGAACCCCAGATTTTACATTGGAAAAGAGGTAGATAGGTAATTTGTCACTACACCCATAGATGAATTCCCAGAGGGGTGTCATTTCCAGAACTGCAGAACAGAATCCCCCCTGAAGTGACCCATTTTTGGAAAACAGGTCAGAAATCAAAGGTAACGGATATTGATATTTAACAGTGATCTTATTCAGGAGGCGATAATCAATACACAGCCTCAATGAACCATCCTTTTTGGCCACAAAGAAAAAAACGGCGCCCAAGGGTGAAGAGGATGGTCTGATATGACCCTTCTCCAATGATTCCTTGATATAAGATCGCATAGCATCGTGTTCAGGTACAGATAAATTAAAAAGGCGACCTTTAGGAAATTTACCACCAGGCACTAAATCAATAGCGCAAACGTAGCTCCTGTGAGGGGGCAAGGATGCAGATTTACTTTCACTAAACACATCAGAAAAATCAGTCAAAAAGTCAGGGACATCCTGAGACTGGGGAGAGGCAGAAAAAACAGGAGTGTCAGTATTAACACATTGGCAGCCCCAACTGGTCACAGACACAGATTTCCAATCCAAAACAGGATTATGAGACTGTAACCAAGGGAAACCCAGTACAATAATGTCATGCAGATTATGCAGCACCAGAAATTTGCAACTCTTCTGATGATCCGGTTCAACCCTCATTATCGCCTGAGTAGAAAACTGGGGTTTATTCTCCGCCAAAGGGGTAGAATCAATGCCCAGTAGGGGAATAGACTTCCGCAGGGGTATCATGGGAAACCCACAACGTTTGGCAAAGTCAAAATCCATCAGGTTAATAGCTGCTCCTGAATCAACAAAATCCTGAGCAGAAAATGTGGACAGGGAGCAAATCAAGGTAACAGTCAACAGAAATTTAGTCTGAACACTACCCAAGACAACTGAGCGTGCAAAGCGTCTTCCCCGCTTAGGGCAGACAGAGATAGCATGGGAAGCGTCACCACAGTAGAAACATAACTCATTGTGTGTAGCCCTGGTGTTAGGCACACGCAGTACCCTGGAGAGTGTGTGGGCGAGACAGCAGTTTAATGCTCAATACCCATTCACTCAACATACACTAGACACACCCTTAGGGTAGTGTAGTTACTTGTTAGGGAGTGGTCAGGGTGTATATTGGTTGAGTGATTTTAGAGTAGTCAGTTTCCTGTCTTCGGACAGAGCAGACGTGTGGAGTCTAGCTGGGACTAGGAGGGAGGAAGCAGTCCAGCCTGGTTCTTCATCAGTTCAGAAAGTGGAGGCTAGTACAGGTGAGCTAGTTCACCTCAGCCTAGTCAGAGCTGTACCTCACTTGAAGACACTGACAAAGAAAGAAGAGCTTAGTACAGAAATACTTCAGTCACCTGTCTCAAGGACAGTGAAAGGTTCAGAGACGTGCTCCTGCCTAGTGGATAACTGAGAATCTGGAACTAACTCTAAAGGAAGAGAAGAAGGGAGTGATTACATGACTTTTTGCAAGTGTGAGTGTTTATGCTACCAGCGAGGACAAGGCGAAAGGCACAGTGGAAAGATTATTTGAAAAGTGCTTTTGGATTGAAGAAGTCCTGCACATTGTAACCGGTCACTGGGGACCGAAGGATCACTATTAGCTTCAAGCATAGTGGTAAGAAAACCAGAGATTTACCGGACCTTAGGTCGCGGCAAACAGCCCCAAATAGTCAGTACGTAACTGGGGTCAGGGGGAGTGAAGACTTTGAGTCAGTGCACGACAAGATAGGAATTCAGCTCTCTCACAGGAAGGCTCCTACCACAAAACTGACTGGGCAGTACAGCTATGGAATAGCTGGAGTTATAGAGGGAACTACGCTTCAGGCTGGTTGTACTCATCGTGTTGAAAGTAAAGGAGGCCCCTAACTTGTCCAGCTGCTATCTCAAAATACATTCTCCTTGGATCAGCCTCCCTGGGACCTGCCTTACCATCTTGCAAGTAAAGGTATGGAAAGACGTTGACTGTGTGAGACTGAGTTATTAATTGCATGCCTGCACAACCCTGCTTTAACTACCGACCTGAGGGAAGAGTCCCACCTGTAGGGGACCCGACATCTAGCTGCCTCACCATCCCCTCAGAGATCTACAGCAGCGCTGGTACAAATTACCAGAGACTACAGGTGGCGTCACGAACTGTATATAAATCTATCCCCTGTAAATATATCCCCAACATACGCCAGACCGCCAGGGCCACAGACCGAGCCACCGCTACCTGTGACAATCCCATAGACTTCTACGGGCTCGGCTCTGAGTACCCCATTGCCCTGGTAACCCACAATTGTGGTGGCGGGTCGACACAATTGCGCTTACAAAACTCATGACGCTGAGCCCCAGAAGTAACTATCACACTGCATGGGCTCAGGAGCTGACTCACAAGGCAACACTATCTCACGCATACCTCTGCGCTCACGCAAACGTCTGTCAATTTGAATAGCCAAAGACATAGAATCATTGAGACCAGAGGGAACAGGGAATCCCACCATAACGTCCTTTACTTTTTCTGACAGACCCTTTCGAAAAAGGGCTGCCAAAGCATGATCATTCCATTTGGTCAGGACTGCCCACTTTCGAAATTTCTGACAGTATAACTCAGCGTCATCAAGACCCTGATTTAATGCCAACAAGGTCTTTTCAGCTTGATCAGTGACATTAGGTTCATCGTACAATAACCCCAGAGCCTGAAAAAATACATCAATATCATTCAAAACAGGATCCCCAGGTGTCAGGGAAAAAGCCCAATCCTGAGGGTCGCCGCGCAGCAGGGAGATGACAATTTGAACCTGCTGTGCCGCGTTCCCTGAGGACTTAGGCCTTAAGGCAAAAAACAACTTACAGTTATTTTTGAAATTCAGAAATTTAGATCGATCCACCAAAAACACATCTGGCATGGGGATCCTAGGTTCCACAACTGGCAACCCAGCAAGATAGGTAGCAATACTCCGAACCTCAGTGGCAAGCTGATCCACACGGCCAGACAACTGTGCAAACTCCATTGAGAGAAAAAAAAATTCCTCCTCAGCACCCAGAGAAAAAGAAGGAAAAAATGCAACAAACAGAAAAAAAAATAAAATTCTGACAACTCCCTTTTTTCTTTTTCTTTTTTACTATTTTTCCCTTCTGTTGAGTACCATATAATTTTCAGTTTGGGCCGGTTATACTGTTATGTGTCGGTAACTGAGGAGAAATGTCAAAAAATATCAAAAGCTGTAATACACCAGAGAGGCTGGAACCTATTGGATTGCAGTAACCTGAACTAACCACACAACTAGAGGTAGCCGTGGAGCGTTCCTACGTTGATCCTAGACGCCTCGTCACAGCCTGAGAGATAACTACACCTAAAGGCAGAAAGATGAAAGCTATCTGCCCCGGAGCAGATCCCCAAAGAAAATAGGAAGCCCCCAAACATGTAATGGCGGTTAGACAAGAAGAAAACTCGGACACAGACAGAAAATAGAATGAGCAAATGCTGGGGCCCAATCTGTCTAGACAGAAAAGTACAGGAAAGAATTCTGACTGCAATCCAACAAAAAAAAAAAACAGCAAACACTTATCTGGAGAGCAGGAAACTAGCAGTGCTTCAAGCAAGACCAGAAGAACAATTGATAACCAGCAAGGCTGCTGGGAAATCAGGCAACTTATATCCTACCATTCAGCGCCAGCTGAAGGCCATTCATTAATCAGTTCATTACCCTCAGCAACCACCGGAGGGAGCCCCAGCTCAGAAGCCACCTCTAGCCTATTCACAACAACTAACTCTAACTATAACACTAACCCGAACTATAACACTAACCCTAAGTATAGCACTAACCCTAACTATAACACTAACCCTAACTATAGCACTAACCCTAACTATAGCACTAACCCTAACTATAGCACTAACTATAACACTAACCCTAACTATACCTACCTACAACACAACCCACTAGCACTAACCCTAACTATAGCACTAACCCTAACTAACACTAACCTAATATACACTAACCCTAACTATAGCACTACCTAACCTAACTACTATAACACTAACCCTAACTATATAGACACCTAACCCTAACTATAACTATAACTAAACACTAACCCTAACTATAGCACTAACCCTAACTATACACTAACCCTAACTATACACTAACCTAACTAAAACACTAACCCTAACTATAGCACTAACCCTAACTAAAACACTAACCCTAACTATAACACTAACCCTAACTATACACTAACCCTAACTATAGCACTAACCCTAACATATAACACTAACCCTAACTATAGCACTAACCTAACTAAGCACTAACCCTAAATATAACACTAACCCTAACTATAGCATAGAATCATAGAATGGTAGAGTTGGAAGGGACCTCCTGGGCCTTCTGGTCCAACCCCCTGCTCAAAGCAGGATTCTCTAAATCATCCCAGACAGATGTCTATCCAGCCTCTGTTTGAAGACTTCCATTGAAGGAGAACTCACCACCTCTTGTGGCAGCCTGTTCCACTCATTGATCACCCTAACTGTCAAAAAGTTTTTTCTAATATCTAATCTGTGTCTCCTCCCATTCAGTTTCATCCCATTGCTTCTAGTCTTTCCTTGTGCAAATGAGAATAAAGATGATCCTTCTACAATGTGACAGCCCTTGAGACTAGCACTAACCCTAACACTTACCTATACGATGGACTACTTGCTAGAGATGGGGTGCACCTTAGGAAGACTGGAAAACATGTATTTGGAAGTCGCCTTGCTACACTCATCAGGAGAGCTTTACACTAGAACAATGTGGGAAGGGAAGCAAAAGGCCAGAAAAATCCATACACCTGACAAATACTATTGAGAACTCTGCTATTAGAAATGGAAAGGAAGAACGAAGACAAAAAAATCTAAATAAAAATATTGGAGAAAGAGAAACCAATCACAAACTAAAATGTTTTTATACAAATGCACAAAGCATGGGCAACAAACAAGGAGAACTGGAGCTACTAACGCAGGAGAAGAAATATGATGTAATTGGAATCACTGAGACTTGGTGGGACGATACACATGATTGGAATACAAGGCTAGAAGGTTACAACTTATTTGCAAGAAACAGACTTGATAAACGAGGAGGAGGTGTCACATTGTATGTTAGAAAAGCGTATATCTGCACAGAGATTGACGCTTCAGAGACTGGGAGTTCTGTGGAAACTGTTTGGGTAAGAATACAAGGACAGAACAATGGAAAGGACACCATTGTAGGCATTTACTACAGGCTGCCTATGCAAGCTTAAGATTTGGATGAACTCTTTATGCATCATATGGCCAAGTTCTCCAAAAAATATGACATAGTGGTCATGGGAGATTTCAACTATCCAGACCTTTGTTGGGAATCTCTCTCAGGCAAAACTAACAGGTCCAGGAAATTCTTATCCTCTCTTGCTGACAAGGTAGGGGAGAAAACAAGGGGATCTGCTACCTTGGATCTAATCCTTATAAACAGGGAGGAAATGGTTGAGGAGGTAAGAGTGGCTGGGACCCTAGGAGGTAGCGACCATGCTATTTTAGAATTTTGGATAACTAGAGGAGGAAGACCTGTGAAGACTCAGACTTCAAGGTTAGATTTCAGAAAGGCAGATTTTAAGGGACTCAGAAAGAGAATCGGAGGGATCCAATGGCTGGATATCCTTAAGGACAAAAATGTCCAGGAAGGATGGGAAATCTTGAAAAATTAGATTCTCAAAGCACAATCGTTAACAATTCCGAAAAGAGTGAAGAATAGGAAGCATTTAAGGAAACCAGGATGGATGAACAAAGAACTTAAACACATGCTATAAAGGAAGAAAGAAATGTTTATCAAATGGAAAGAGTGAGGCATATCTAAAGAAGAATATAATGATGTCTGCAGAACCTGCAGGGCAAGAATCAGATTATCTAAAGCTGACAATGAATTAAGGCTTGCAAGAGATGTCAAAAGCAATAAAAAAGGATTGTGGGGATACGTCAAAAGTAAAAGAAAAGTCAAAGATGCTATAGGATTTTTACAGGATGAAAATTATGAAATGGTAAAAAAGGATGTTGAGAAGGCCGAACTTTTAAATTCCTATTTTGCATCTGTTTTCTCTCAGAAAGGAAATGTAACATCAACTGATCTTCACTGTCCTATTAAGGGAATAGAAGAATCCAGGATATCTATAAACAGAAAAGTAGTGAGGAAACACTTAGCTAACCTAAATGAATTCAAGTCTCCAGGTCCAGATGAATTACACCCCAGAGTACTGAAGGAGATAGAAGAAGAAATTTTTGAACCACTCTCCATAATCTTTGAAAATTCTTGGAGAACAGGAGAAGTCCCAGAAGACTGGAGAAGAGCAAATGTTGTTCCTGTCTTCAAAAAGGGGAAGAAGGTGGACCCAGGGAACTACAGGCCGGTGAGTCTGACTTCTATACCAGGAAAGATCTTTGAACAAATTATTAAACAACATGTATGTAAGTACCTGGACAAGAATGAAGTGATTAACCAGTGTCAGCATGGGTTTGTAACTAATAAGTCATGTCAGACTAACTTAATTTCCTTCTATGACAGAATCACTGACTAAGTGGATCTGGGAAATGCTGTAGATATAGTATATCTTGACTTCAGCAAAGCATTTGACAAAGTATCTCACACAATCCTTATTGAAAAAATGACTAAGTATGCAATGGATAAGGCAACTGTTAGGTGGATTCTAACTTGCTTAGTGATCGTCCCAAAGAGTGGTCGTAAATGGCTGCACATCCAGTTGGAAGAATGTCTTAAGTGGGGTGCCACAAGGCTCTGTCTTGGGCCCTGTATTGTTCAACATCTTTATCAATGATTTAGATGAAGGAATTGAGGGTAAACTGATCAAATTTGCTGATGACACAAAGCTAGGAGGGGTAGCTAATACTAGAGAGAGAGAGAGAGGATTCAAAAGATATAAATAAACTGGAGCAGTGGGCAGCAACTAACAGAATGGATTTTAACAGGGAAAAATGCAAGTACTACATCTGGGAGATAAAAATGAAAAAAAACGTGTACAGAATGGAGGAATAAGGCTAAGCAACAGCACATGTGAAAAAGACTTGGGTATACTAATAGATCACAGACTGAACATGAGTCAACAATGTGATGCAGCAGCAAAAAAGGCAAATACAATTCTGGGATGTATTAACAGAAGCATACAGGTCTAGATCACATGAGGTCATTATTGCCCTCTACTCCTCGTTGGTCAGACCTCATCTGGAATACTGTGTCCAGTTTTGGGCACCACATTTAAAAAAGACATCAACAAACTGGAGCAAGTTCAGAGAAGAGTACCAGAATGGTGACCGGTCTGCAAACCTTGACTATGAGGAACGGTTACAGGATTTGGAATGTTTAGCTTGTAAGGAGACTGAGAGGAGAGTTAATAGCTGTCTACAAATATCTCAAGGGCTGTCACATTGTAGAAGGATTCATCTTTATTCTCATTTGCACACGGAAAGACTTAGAAGCAATTGGATGAAACTAAATGGGAGGAGACACAGATTAGATATTAGAAAAAACTTTTTGACAGTTAGAGTGATCAATGAGTGGAACAGGCTGCTACGAGAGGTGGTGAGTTCTCCTTCAATGAAGTTTCAAATAGAGGCTGGACAGACATCTGTCTGGGATGATTTAGTGAATCCTGCTTTGAGCAGGGGGTTGGACCAGATGGCCCAGGAGGTCCCTTCCAACTCTAACCATTCTATGATTCTATAGCACTAACCCTAACTATAGCACTAACCCTAACTATAGCACTAACCCTAACTATAGCACTAACCCTAACTTTAGCACTAACCCTAACTATAGCACTAACCCTCTATAACACTAACCCTAACTATAACACTAACCCTAACTATAACACTAACCCTAACTATAGCACTAGCCCTAACTATAGCACTAACCCTAACTATAACACTAACCCTAACTATAGCACTAACCCTAACTATAGCACTAACCCTAACTATAACACTAACCCTAACTATAACACTAACCCTAACTATAACACTAACCCTAACTATAGCACTAACCCTAACTATAGCACTACCCTAACTATAGCACTAGCCCTAACTATAGCACTAACCCTAACTATAGCACTAACCCTAACTATAACACTAACCCTAACTATAGCACTAGCCCTAACTATAGCACTTACCCTAACTATAACACTAACCCTAACTATAGCACTAACCCTAACTATAACACTAACCCTAACTATAACACTAACCCTAACTATAACACTAACCCTAACTATAGCACTAACCCTAACTATAGCACTAACCCTAACTATAGCACTAACCCTAACTATAGCACTAACCCTCTCTATAGCACTAACCCTCTCTATAGCACTAACCCTCTCTATAGCACTGACCCTAACCTGCCTTATCTGTTTTCCTTCTTTATAACAGGATCGGTGATGACACAGCTGTTGGCAGCAGCACTTGTGACACTGTTTCCTCCTCTAATCTCTCACTGACAGGAGATCTGAGGAGAAACAGCGTTTTTATGAGGCAGATCGCCCGGGAAAGTTCATTGCTACAACAAACTTTCCTAGTGATTTGTCTCATTGGCTGGTGTGCCGCTGCCATCATCAGGACCTAAACCAATCAGGTCTCGATGAGGTCGGGGGTCACAGGAAGCGTGCGCCGTAATCCCCTTGTTATAAGGTACGTGGGGGTCCCAATGAGCACAAAACCGCCGACCGTAGACAAACATCGAGGCAGCACAAAGCCCTGCTAGCTGACGTTTATCTACCGTTGGCGGTCATGAAGCGGTTAAGTTAAGGGTACCATCATTTCTGTCCAGGCCGATTTCATGAGTCTTATTTCTTTTATTCTGTGAAGCATGGCTGAAAGCAATGTCTGACTTTCATCTGTTCATTTTCATAGATTTTTGATTTATTATTACTTTTGTCAGATTTGTGTTATTTCTGTGACCATTGTGGGTTTTTCTGTCATTAAACGAGGGGTACCAACAATTTACACCACGTGTGTAGGAGGAGGGAATATTGTGACTCCACAGCCACTTTCCTGTAATTAACACGCAGTGGATGTTGGAGAGTGGAAATTACACATTTGCCATTTTCTTACCCAGCACATAGTGCCCAGATTGTGCTCCAGGAGACACACCCGCAAATTAAGTGGATTCTTCTCACTATAATATTACTAAATACAGGGATCCTAAATGTTGTCTGAGCTACTGCAAGACTCAGACGTGAGAGCGGATTTTACTGGATTGGTTTATAGAAACTCTGTTGCTTCTCAACAGCCTTTGAGCCACTAGTAGTGTGGGAACCTCTGTTTTTCCATTGACAGATGATGGACCTGAGTGGGGACTTGTTTTTTGTGAGATGAGAATTGGTATTATTTTCTCCTACATAACATTGATTGGTTTCTTTTTATTCAATATTTGGGAGGCAGAATGAACAAACAGCTGAACACCACACACTACTGGCTCATCCAACAAGGTTTTCTATTAGACTGTGAACTGTCATTGTCTTGGTAAATAATTGCAGTTTTTACATAGCTTGCCATTTTTATGGACAGTTTAACCCCTTCATGACCCAGCCTATTTTGACCTTAAAGACCTTGCCATTTTTCGCAATTCTGACCAGTGTCCCTTTATGAGGTAATAACTCAGGAACGCTTCAACGGATCCTAGCGATTCTGAGAATGTTTTTTCGTGACATATTGGGCTTCATGTTAGTGGTAAATTAAGGTCGATAATTTTTGCGTTTATTTGTGAAAAAAATGGAAATTTGGCGAAAATTCTGAAAATTTTGTAATTTTCAAATTTTTAATTTTTATTCTGTTAAACCAGAGAGTTATGTGGCACAAAATAGTTAATAAATAACATTTCCCACATGTCTACTTTACATCAGCACAATTTTGGGAACAACATTTTTTTTTGTTAGGAAGTTATAAGGGTTAAAAGTTGACCAGCGATTTCTCATTTTTACATCAAAATTTACAAAACCATTTTTTTTAGGGACCACCTCACATTTGAAGTCACTTTGAGGGGTCTATATGGCAGAAAATACCCAAAAGTGACACCTTTATAAAAACTGCACCCCTCAAGCTACTCAAAACTACATTCAAGAAGATTATTAACCCTTCAGGTGCTTCACAGGAACTAAAGCAACGTGGAAGGAAAAAATGGACATTTTAATTTTTCCAACAAAAATTTTCTTTTAGCATCAATTTTTTCATTTTTACATGGGCATCAGGATAAAATGGATCCTAAAATTTGTTGGGCAATTTCTCCTGAGTACACAGATACCTCATATGTGGTCATAAACCACTGTTTGGGCGCACGGCAGGGTTCAGAAGGGAAGGAGCGCCATTTGACTTTTTGAATAGAAAATATGCTGGAATATTTAGCGGTTGCCATGTCACATTTGGAGAGTCCCTGTGTGCCTAAACATTGGAGCTCCCCCACAAGTGACCCCATTTTGGAAACTAGACCTCCTAAGGAACTTATCTAGATGCATAGTGATCACTTTGAACCCCAAGGTGCTTCACAAATTGATCTGTAAAAAAAAGAAAGTACTTTTTTTCACAAAAATTTTCTTTTAGCCTCAGTTTTTTTCATTTTCACATGGGCAACAGTATAAATTGGATCCTAAAATTTGTTGGGCAATTTCTCCTGAGTACACAGATACCTCATATGTGGTCATAAACCACTGTTTGGGCGCACGGCAGGGCTCAGAAGGGAAGGAGCGCCATTTGACTTTTTGAATGGAAAATATGCTGGAATATTTAGCGGTTGCCATGTCGCATTTGGAGAGTCCCTGTGTGCCTAAACATTGGAGCTCCCCCACAAGTGACCCCATTTTGGAAACTAGACCCCTAAGGAACTTATCTAGATGCATAATGTCACGCTGTCTAATGATATGACTACAATGTCAGTAAACTATTTATACAGGAACCACACTCTATACAACATATAGTTTAGCAACATCAGAATGTAAGTATAAAATAGATTTACCTGACACAATCTCTGCAGAACTTAGGGTTAATCTTCAGGACTAGATGTGCAGAAACGATATCAGTTGAACTCAGGGTTAATCTTGAGGACTTGATGAGCTGTAACAGGAAAGAGGTGGACCGGGGTCTAACCTGACCCTACACTGGGGTCCTAACTAATCCCTTACCTTGGAGGTACTGATAATGGTTCAGAGGTCCAAGTCTCCAGCCTAACCCTGTCTCCTATCAGACCCTGAACCCTGTAATCAGTCCTAAGAAGGATCCTGTAATGTATGTAGTACAGTTCATATAGCGTCTTGTGCTTGGGTGCGATGAAAACACAGGAGTCACAGGTTTGATATAGAAAAGTCCTGTATTACTTCATACAAGTTGGCAGAAATAGTCACACAGTTTGCAGACACAGAAACAGGAGACACAGCAGGCCAGAGTAATCCAAGCTCAGCAATCACTCTCCAATACAGATTCAGGATCTTCTTCTCTGTTACCGTAAGTCCATGCAAACGTGGGTCTTTCAAAGAGCAGGGTTCAGAGTCCACAAGTGCTTCAGAGTTCCTCAGTAGGAATAGCTGGAGTACAAGGTCCAAGGCTTACAGGAGTCAAGTCACAGGTTCACTGCAGGCTAGATTCTGAAGCACTGATTGCTCAGCTGTGGCTGCTTAAGAAGCAAAGGAGAGAATCAGGGCGGGAACATGCAAGCTGGAAACTCCATTTTGACTGAGGGCAAGATAGCTGCAGCAAGACAGAAAGTAAAATGGCTGACGAACAAACTGAGTTTCAGGAATATATACATAGAACCTTACATTACTCCCCCCTTAAGGACAACCTCCGGATGACCTCAGACCAGGCTTGTGTGGGTACCTCTGATGAAACTGACGGAGCAAGCGAGGAGCATTAACGTTATTGACCGGTTCCCATGAGTTGTCCTCCACTGGGTAGCCCTGCCATTTAATCAGATATTGTAACTGATTTCTATACAACCTGGAATCTAAAATCCTTTCCACCACAAATTCTTCCTGACCATCGACTAGCACTGGGTCAGGGCAAGGAGAGGAACGTCCAGGAAACGTATTGGGTGTCGCAGCCTTTAGTAGGGATACATGAAAGACAGGGTGGATTCTCATAGTTCTGGGCAGTTGAAGACGACAAGCAACGGCACTTATAATTTTACTGATTTTATAGGGTCCAATGTACTTATGTCCCAACTTAGACGATGGAATCCTTAACTTAAGATTTCTGGTTGACAGCCAGACCAAGTCTCCTACCTTGAAAGCTGGTGCAGGTTTACGAAATTTATCTGCTGCTTTCTTGTACCTTTCTTGAGCCGATTCCAGATTTTCCTTTAGAAGATCCATATTCTTCTGTAAAGACGTGATTCTTTCAGCCACTGCTGGTAAAGGCGTTTCTATGGGAAATCGTGGTAGAATGTTAGGATGATAACCTAGATTAGAGTAAAAAGGAGACTGTTTAATGGAGGCACTCTGAGAGTTGTTATACGAGAACTCAGCTAATGGAAGTAGATCCACCCAATCATCCTGTAGGTGGCAGATAAAGCAGCGGAGATACTGCTCCAGGGTTTGATTGGTTCGTTCGGTCTGTCCATTAGTCTGGGGATGAAAAGCAGAAGAAAGGTTTACTTTAATGTCCAATGCTGCACAGAAATTTTGCCAAAACCTAGAAGTGAATTGCACCCCTCGATCCGAAATAACCTCATCTGGTACTCCATGTAAGCGAAACACATCTTTAATCATCAAATCTGATGTCTGTTTTGCAGTGGGTAAGCCGACACAAGGGATAAAATGAGCTGCCTTTGTTAGACGGTCAACCACCACTAGAATGGTGTTCTTCCCTGAGAGGTTGGTAACTCCACAATGAAGTCCATAGAAATGGATCCCCACGGGCGGGATGGGGTGGGAAGAGGCTGTAACAGACCAGTTGGTGAGGAGCGAGGTGTTTTGCATCTTGCACAGACCTCACATGAAGTGACATAATTCAAAACATCCTTCCTGCAAGTGGGCCACCAAAAGAAACGAGAAAGAAATTCCTGTGTCTTTAGAATTCCTCTATGCCCAGCTATCTTGGAATCGTGAATGAGTTGCAATACTCTTAATCTGACTGTTTCAGGAATATACAGACGTTGTCCCTGAATCCACACACCATTCTTAAAGACAAGACTTACGTCCCTTGGGGGTTGTGCCAAAAAGGAATCCGCATGGTATGCTTCCTTGATGTCCTTAAGTAGGTCTTGATTATGAATTACTCCTAGGAATCTAGAGTCAGGAAGAATAGTCTTAGGAGGAGTAATTGGACGTGTCTCTGCTGAGTAAATCCTAGAGAGTGCATCAGCCTTTCCATTGCGCGATCCTGGTCTATAAGAGATGATAAAATTAAATTGGTTTAAGAAAAGATTCCAGCGAGCCTGGCGAGGAGTCAGGCACTTAGCCGACCTGATAAACTCAAGGTTACGATGGTCTGTCAGGACGACTATTTGCTGTGCAGCTCCCTGAAGAAGGTGTCTCCATTCTTTGAAGGCGGCAATAATGGCCAACAACTCTCTATTGCCCACATCGTAGTTCCTCTCAGCCGAAGACAACTGCTGGGAAAAGAAGGCACAGGGATGCAAGACATTCTTCTCACCTGTTCTCTGAGAGAGTATAGCTCCAACGGCACAGTCTGAAGCATCCACCTCTATTATGAAGGCAAGCTCGGGGTTGGGATGTACTAGGATAGGTGCAGTGGTAAATTTATCTTTTAGACGGGAAAATGCTTCCTGGGCTTGGGGAGTCCAGGAAAACCTAGACTCTTTCCGGGTAAGTTGAGTGATAGGTGACACTACCTCAGAGAAATTTCTAATGAAACGTCTATAGAAGTTGGCAAACCCGATGAAGCGCTGTACCTCCTTCACATTTCTAGGACTTGGCCAATCCTTGATGGCTTGGGTTTTGCTTCCATCCATACTAATTCCTTGTGTAGACAGTACATACCCCAGAAATTGAATTTCGGTCCTATGGAATTCACACTTTTCAAGTTTGATGTAAAGATGATTTTGTCTTAGACGTTCCAAGACCATTCTCACATGTCCATGATGTTCCTCTGTGGAGTTAGAAAAAATTAGAATATCATCCAAATAAATTACCACGAATGTATCTAGGAGATCCCTGAAGATGTCATTCACCAAGTGTTGGAAAGTGGCTGGGGCGGTACTCAGACCAAAAGGCATAACTAGATATTCAAAGTGTCCATAGCGTGACCTGAATGCAGTCTTCCATTCATCCCCAGGTCTAATACGGACTAAGTTATAGGCCCCACGAAGATCTAGTTTAGAAAAAATTTTGGCATGTCGCACTCTCTCCAATAACTCAGGGATTAAAGGCAATGGATAACGGTTTCTAATAGTAACCTTATTGAGTTCCCTATAGTCTACGCATGGTCTCAGAGATCCATCTTTCTTCTTTACAAAGAAGATGGGTGCACCTGCAGGAGATGAAGAGGGGCGTATGAAGCCCTTGGCTAGATTTTCATCTATGTAATCCTTTAAAGCCTTTAGCTCGGGCCCGCCAGGGGGTAGATCTTACCAAAAGGTATCTCTGCTCCAGGCAATAATTCAATTGGACAATCATATGGACGGTGAGGAGGAAGCTGGTCAGCGTTCTTCTTGTCACATAAATCCACATAGTCCTGGTATACAGCTGGTAGTTCAGGGACTGACATGATTCCTTTAGGAACAGAGCAAGCTGAAACTTCTGGACTCATCTGTTTCTCTGGAAAGTGTAATTCCTTGGTCTCCCAGTTAATGGTAGGATTCTGAGCCTGCAGCCATGGTAGCCCTAGAATAATGGGAAAGTGGGGAGAAGAGATAAGCATAAAGGACAGTTTCTCTTGATGATCTTTACCCATAAGAACCCTCAAAGGCTCTGTTTCCTGATCCACTGGTCCAGAGGTCAGCAGGGAGCCATCCACAGTTTCCATCTGTACTGGAGTAGCCTTCTTCACTGAACGTATTCCCTGTTTCAGAGCAAAGGAGACATCCATAAAATTTCCACTTGCCCCTGAGTCGATCATAGCAGAGCTAGACACCCAAGCTGAGTCAACCCAGAGTTTGATGGAAAGAAAGCAATGAGAATTGTTTTTCTTACAACTCAGCTGGGACACCGCTGAGGAAACTTGAAAAATGGCAGCGTTTACACAGTCAACGTCCTCAGAGGTAACGGAGTTTAAGTCCGAGAAATCAAAATCTGTTGCTGCAGATCTCTCTGGAGCCTGAGGCTCGGACCTGACAGATCCCCTCTCGCAACACTCACAATGAATGAGTGCTGCAGTAGTCTTACGAGAACGGCTGGGGCAGTTTATAATGAAGTGCCCTGACTTACCACAATAGAAACATAGATTCTCCTTAAAACGATGTTCCTTGCGTGCATCACTAACCCGTTGTTGTAAAGAGTCTACCTGCATGGGTTCAGGTTCAGGTTCCCGTGTAATCCTACTCAAAGGTTCCTTAGCTGGAGAGGAAGGTAGGAAAAGGTTAGTACGATTGCTTTCGAACCATCTCTCTTGCCTGCGTTCAGTCAGACGAGTATCAATACGGATGCAGTAGTTAATAAAGTCACCTAACGCAGTGGGAGGGTCGGCACGAGCAAGTTCATCCTTAATCAGTGGAGATAACCCCTTTCGAAAAATAGATTTTTTGGCGGAACTGTCCCAGGTGGTATCAAGGGCCCATCTCCTGAAATCCAAGGCATATTCAGCTACCGAGTGCTTACCTTGGCGCAAAGCTAACATGGCTGCTTCAGCTGTTGCACCTCGATTGGGGTCATCAAACACCTGCCCCATGGCTGAAATAAAATCATCAAGGTGATTCAAACAATCATCCTCAGTCTCAATCAGAGGGTTTGCCCACATTAAAGCCTTGTTGGTAAGCAACATAATTATAGTAAGCACCTTAGATCGTTCAGTGGGAAATTGTGAAGCATGTGCAGAAAAAAAAGATTGCATTGATTAATAAATCCCCTGAATTTCTCACGTTCACCGCCAAAACGAAAAGGGGGCAACTTGGGAATCCCAGCACTCGGGGCTACGGCAGGAGCCTGGACTCGCCCCTCTAGAACCTCAATCCTGGCTCGCAAATCCTGGGTAGTCTGTCCAACCACTTGCAAATTGTGATTATTGAGGTCCTGTAGATTTGTAAAACGGGTCTTTATATTCTGCAAATCTGCAAGGATATTATCAGTCACTCCGCAAAGTTCCTTTA
This sequence comes from Oophaga sylvatica, assembly GCA_033576555.1. NCBI lineage: Eukaryota > Metazoa > Chordata > Amphibia > Anura > Dendrobatidae > Oophaga > Oophaga sylvatica. The sequence continues at coordinate 15,797 of JARQOD010003862.1, read as the reverse complement.
TGCGGGCCTCCATTTTCCAGATCTTTTAAGACAGGATTACTGGAAGAAGAGGAGAGAAAAAAAAACAATAGTGTTCACCTGTGGCAACACTGCAGAGAGAAAAAAAAATTAAGGGAACTGCCCACCTGGAATGGTTGTGAGAAGTCACAACCACTATCATCACAGAAAGTTTCAACCAGACATCCGATATCCAGAGTTACAGCAGACAAAAAAGAGAAAAGAAAGGAAAAAAAAAAAAAAACAATAGTGTTTACCTGTGGTAACACTGCAAAAAGAAAAAACTTAAGGGAATTGCTCACCTGGAATGGTTGTGAGAAGTCACAACCACTGTCATCACAGAAAGTACAACCGGACGTCTGATATCCACAGTACAGCAGACACAGCCTTCCAGACCCAGCAGACACTAACGTTTTGGCTTCAGAATCTTGTAATGTATGTAGTACAGTTCATATAGCGTCTTGTGCTTGGGTGCGATGAAAAACACAGGAGTCACAGGTTTGATATAGAAAAGTCCTGTATTACTTCATACAAGTTGGCAGAAATAGTCACACAGTTTGCAGACACAGAAACAGGAGACACAGCAGGCCAGAGTAATCCAAGCTCAGCAATCACTCTCCAATACAGATTCAGGATCTTCTTCTCTGTTACCGTAAGTCCATGCAAACGTGGGTCTTTCAAAGAGCAGGGTTCAGAGTCCACAAGTGCTTCAGAGTTCCTCAGTAGGAATAGCTGGAGTACAAGGTCCAAGGCTTACAGGAGTCAAGTCACAGGTTCACTGCAGGCTAGATTCTGAAGCACTGATTGCTCAGCTGTGGCTGCTTAAGAAGCAAAGGAGAGAATCAGGGCGGGAACATGCAAGCTGGAAACTCCATTTTGACTGAGGGCAAGATAGCTGCAGCAAGACAGAAAGTAAAATGGCTGACGAACAAACTGAGTTTCAGGAATATATACATAGAACCTTACAGATCCTGATTACCACCAAAGGGATATGGGCTGATCTCAGCTAAATACACAGATTAGACATATAAGACAGACAGGATAGCACTCTCTTGCATACACACTCAAACACCAAAGGAACATAAATGGTCTGGGAAATAAACTCTAACCAAGTTGAGCTTAGAACAACTAAGGAGCTCACAACTAAAGTCTATACAGATTCATTCCTATCTGTGGTCTGCATGAAGGTTTCACTGGCAACTCCCAAAGCAGACAACCAGAAACTTAAAGGAAACCAATCAACAAATAATCAATTGCAGCCGGGAGAAACTGCACCCAGTCCCAGCACCGAGCACAGACAGAATTAACTCCCTAGCTGCCAAACACAAAGAAACAGCAACTCAGCTGTGAGAAGTCAAAATGTGCAACCGCGACGATCTTCGTGGCAATGCACACATGACAGTACCCCCCCTTCTACGAGGGGCCTCCGGACCCTCAGGGCCAGGCCTGCCCGGGTGAGTTCTGTGGAAGGTCCGAACCAAACGATCTGCGTTAACATCAGACGCAGGGACCCACGTCCTCTCCTCTGGACCATACCCCTTCCAATGCACCAAGTACTGAAGGGACCGGCGATTCAGGCGAGAGTCAATGATTTTTGATACTTGAAATTCCAAGTTACCATTAACCAACACTGGAGGAGGAGGTAGAGGTGACGGTATGACTGGTGCCACATACCTTTTAAGTAATGACTTGTGGAACACATTATGAATTTTAAAAGTAGAAGGAAGTTCCAGACGAAATGCCACAGGATTAATTATGGAACTGATCCTGTACGGCCCGATGAATCTGGGACCCAGTTTCCAGGAGGGCACTTTAAGTTTTATATTCCTGGTAGACAACCATACCAGATCGTTCACATTCAGATCAGGACCAGAAACTCTCCTCCTATCCGCCATACGTTTGTAACGGTTCCCCATCGTACTCAAATTATTCAATACACCTCGCCACACAGAAGCAAGTGACGACGAGAAACGCTCCTCCTCAGGAACCCCAGAAGGACCCCCCCCCATTGAAAGTACAAAACTGGGGATGAAAACCATATGCCCCAAAAAACGGGGACTTACCAGTGGACTCGCTCCGCCTGTTGTTAAGAGCGAACTCTGCCAGAGGCAAGAAAGATGACCAGTCCTCCTGGTTCTCCGAGACAAAACACCGGAGATATGTCTCTAAACTCTGATTCAGACGCTCTGTCTGACCATTGGTCTGTGTAGCGCCCGCGTCCCTGCCTGCGGCCAGACAGGGACGTCGCTCTCCTCACCTGCGCTCAGCGTCCTCAGTGCTCCCAGCCTCCTCTGCGCCTCTGGCATCCTCGGCGTCCTCCTTCCGCCCTGCTGGTCCCGCGCGCTCCTTCCCTGCTGCTGGCCTTAGGGCGCGCGCCCGCACCCTCCCCCGCTCTTAAAGGAGCCGCGCGCATTTTCCAAATCAGTCTCCAGCCAATGCTGGTGGACTCCACCCTATATTAAGGGCTTCCTCCTTAATGGAGGTGCCCGAGCAATGTTGTTTCTGTGCAGTCTAACTCTGCTTCAGCCATCAGCTCCTGTTTCCAGTTGCCTGCCTGTTACCTGTCTGTTTGCCTGTCGGCCATCTGACTGCAGCTCTATCCAGAAGTTCGGACATCTTCAGCAGAGATCCCCGGCTGTTGCCTGCTCACCTGGGAGCGATCATCTGCCATCCGACTGCAGCTCTATCTAGAGGTTCGGACATCATCAGCAGAGATCCCCGGCTATTCCAGAGACTCTTGCCTGCTCACCTGGGAGCGATCATCTGCCATCCGACTGCAGCCTACCAGGAGGCTCCACCAGCTCAGGTCGTATATGCCTGTTTGTCTAGAGACTGCCTTGGTCACTTACTGTGACAAACCTGCCTGTCCAGAGACTGCCCTGGTCACTTGCCGTGACAACCTGCCTGCCCAGAGACTGCCCTGGTCACTTGCCGTGACAACCTGCCTGTCCAGAGACTGCCCTGGTCACTTGCCGTGACAACCTGCCTGTCCAGAGACTGCCCAGGTCACTTGCCGTGACAACCTGCCTGTCCAGAGACTGCCCAGGTCACTTGCCGTGACAACCTGCCTGTCCAGAGACTGCCCAGGTCACTTGCCGTGACAACTAGCCTGTCCAGAGACTGCCCAGGTCACTTGCCGTGACAACCTGCCTGTCCAGAGACTGCCCAGGTCACTTGCCGTGACAACCTGCCTGTCCAGAGACTTCCTTGGTCACTTATTGTGACAACCTGCCTGTCCAGAGACTGCCTGGCTAATTGCCGTGATTCCCTGTCCTATTCTCGGATGCCACCCGCTCTCTTACAAGTAAATTGTCTTGTATAATAAAGCTTAGTGGTTCCACCAACCAGACCCGTTTCCGTCAGTGGTTCCACCTACCAGACCCGTTACAGTTTGCTCGGGCCATGGAACCCGGTGGCACCCAAACCCCTTCACTTCCGGAACTGTGTCATGAGCTGTCTCGCCAGAGGTCTCAACAGGAGGCTATCCTGGGTCACCTGCGGAACGTCAATTCCCGCTTGGACACTCTGAATCCATCACCAGCAACCACCGCTGGAGCCATGACTCATAATCCGGCAGTCCCGCTGACTCCCAATTCCGTGGTTTCCATTCCCGGTCCCCGACTTTCAGCTCCTCCTAGGTATGGAGGCGACCCTGTTATGGCTCGGGGTTTCATTAACCAGTGCACCCTGCATTTCGAACTCCTGGCACACCAGTTTAATTCTGACCGGGCCAAAATTGCCTTCATCATGTCCCATCTCACCGGAGAGGCTCTGGCCTGGCTTAATCCTCTCTGGGAGAGAGAAGATCCTCTGGTGTCAGACCTGCCTGCTTTTCTCTCAGCCTTCCGGAGGGTATTCGACGAACCTGGACGGAAGACCTCCTCTGCATCATCTCTGTTGCGTCTCCGTCAGGGAAGTCTCACCGTTGGTCAATATGCCATACGGTTCCGTACTCTAGCCTCAGAACTGGCTTGGGACAATGAAGCTCTAATTTCGGTCTTCTGGGAGGGTCTGTCCGGCCGTATTAAAGACGAACTTGCCGGTCGGGACATTCCAACCTCGCTTGATGATTTAATAAATCTTGCCAATCGGATTGATCTACGGTTCCAGGAACGAGCCAAAGAGGTCACCCGTGAAAAAAAGTTTCCTCATTTAACCCCTTCCGTTTCTCCCCAGGTGCACACTGCTGAGCCTATGCAGGTCGACCAGACCAAGATGGTCAAAGCCCGTCAGGACTCACGCCGTGCCGAGAAAAGTTGCTTCTACTGCGGCAGTAAGGAGCACTGGATCCGAACCTGTCCGGAGAAGTCGGGAAACGCCTGTGTCTAGGTTCGCTCGGAGAGGTCAATCTAGACAAAATAAATCCTCTTCATCTCTGCTGCTCTCGGTCTCAATTCTTCTCGGTAAGAACCGTTACTTCGAGATGGCCCAACTTGATTCTGGAGCAGCTGGGAATCTCGTGTCACAGGCTCTAGTAGAGAAGTATCGCATTCCCACCAAACCTCTTGTTGAACCAGTATCTGTTGCTGCTGTGGATGGGGGTCTCCTACCTCATCCCATCCGACTTATCACCGAAGCCATAACCCTGCAGGTGGGAATGTTGCATTCTGAGAGCATCTCATTTCATGTTCTGCCTGGACTCTCTCATGCTTTCTTACTAGGTCTGCCTTGGCTCCAAAAGCATGCACCTGTGCTTGACTGGCAGAATGGAGAGATTCTTCGCTGGGGACAGGACTGTCATAAAACGTGTCTGGTGCCTGTTCATCCCGTCTGTCCTTCTCCTACTCCTGCTAATCTACCAGGACTCCCGATTCCATATTGGTCATTTGCTGATGTCTTCAATAAAAAGGAAGCAGAGACATTACCCCCGCATAGACCATATGATTGCCCGATCGACCTGCTACCCGGTACCACGCCTCCCCGTGGGCGTATTTACCCGTTGTCCGCTGCTGAGACCAGGTCGATGTCCGAATATATCGAGGAGAACTTAGCAAAAGGATTCATCCGGAAATCCACCTCCCCAGCGGGAGCAGGTTTCTTCTTCGTAAAAAAGAAGGACGGATCTCTCCGTCCCTGTATTGACTACAGAGGCCTAAATTTGATCACGGTGAAGAATAAGTACCCTCTTCCGCTCATTCCAGAATTGTTTGATCGTCTTAGAGGGGCTAGAGTCTTCACCAAACTAGATCTTCGTGGAGCATACAACCTGGTTCGTATCCGTCGAGGAGATGAATGGAAGACGGCATTCAACACCCGGGACGGCCACTACGAGTACTTGGTGATGCCCTTTGGTCTCTGTAATGCTCCAGCAGTCTTTCAGGAGTTGGTCAATGACATCTTCCGGGACCTCCTCTACTCCTGCGTTGTGGTGTACCTTGACGACATCTTGGTCTTCTCTCCGGATCTTCAGTCTCACCGGAGGGATGTTCGTCAGGTTCTGCTCAGGCTCAGGCAGAATCACCTCTTCGCCAAATATGAGAAGTGCCTCTTTGAGCAGACATCGCTTCCGTTTCTGGGCTACATCATTTCTCAGACAGGCCTACGAATGGATCCGGAGAAATTGTCTGCCATCGAGAAGTGGCCCCGACCGGAGGGGTTGAAGGCCATTCAGCGGTTCCTGGGATTTGCCAACTATTACCGTCTCTTCATACCGCACTTCTCTTCCAGGACTGCGCCAATCTCCGCGCTCACCCGCAAGGATGCTAACCCCAAACAGTGGACGCCCGAAGCAGAGGAGGCCTTCCTTTCTCTAAAACAGGCCTTCTCTTCCGCTCCAGTGCTGCATCGCCCGGATGGCAACAAGCAGTTCTTCCTGGAGGTGGACGCTTCCTCTGCTGGAGCCGGAGCGGTACTTACCCAAAAAGCTTCATCCGGGAGGATGGTATCCTGCGGTTTCTTCTCCAAACTCTTCTCCTCCTCCGAGCGCAACTACTCCATAGGAGACCGAGAGTTATTGGCCATCAAGTTGGCATTGGAGGAGTGGCGTTACCTACTCGAAGGGGCTCTTCATCCGGTAATCATTTACACGACCACAAGAATCTGGCATACCTCCAGCATGCCCAGAGACTTAACCCTCGCCAAGCCCGGTGGTCCTTGTTTTTTGCCCGCTTCGATTTTCTTTTGCATTTTCGCCCAGCTGACAAAAACATCAAGGCGGATGCCTTGTCTCGGTCTTTCCTGGTGTCGGATCTCGAGGAGGAACCTAAGCATATCATCGATCCCGCCAGAGTGATGCAGGTGGCTCCCGTGAGTTTAAATCGTCTCCCTCCTGGTAAGACGTTCGTATCAGAAACTGATCGGAAGAGAATCCTACATTGGGGTCATTCATCTAAACTCGCTGGCCACGCTGGTCAAAAAAAGACCCTCCAACTCATTACCCGGCATTATTGGTGGCCTACCCTGCACAAAGACGTAATAGACTTTGTTTCTGCCTGTGTTTCCTGTGCCCGCAACAAAGTTCCGAGACACCTGCCTACCGGCCGTCTTCTTCCGCTTCCTGTACCCGCTGCCCCCTGGCAGCATATAGCCATGGACTTCATTACTGATCTTCCCGTCTCTGCTGGTTGTACAGTCATTTGGGTGGTCACTGACCGCTTTTCCAAGATGGCTCACTTCATTCCTCTGCCAGGTCTTCCGTCTGCACCCGAGTTGGCTAAAGACTTTATCCGCCACATCTTCCGTCTTCATGGTCTGCCTCGTCACATTGTGTCGGATCGTGGGGTTCAGTTCACCTCACGTTTCTGGAGAGCCACTTGTAAGTTGCTAGACGTCACCCTGGATTTTTCCTCCGCTTACCACCCACAGTCCAATGGACAAGTTGAACGAATAAATCAGAATTTGACCAGTTATCTTCGACACTTCGTTAATGCCCACCATTCTGACTGGGTGGAGCTCCTGCCTTGGGCCGAATTCTCCTACAATAATCATGAGAGCGAATCTTCCACCAAGTCTCCGTTTTTTGTAGTCTTTGGTCAACACCCTCGGATCCCTGTCCCTGTTTCCATCTCTGTGGACAATCCAGCTGCGGAATCTCTGGTTAGAGAATTCTCCTCCATCTGGGAGAGTACCCGGTCCGCACTCATTCAGTCATCCGAGCGCATGAAAAGACATGCTGACAAAAAACGTCTGGATCCTCCTCAATTCCGTCCTGGGGACAAAGTCTGGCTTTCGTCCAAATATGTTCGACTCAAAATTCCGTCCTACAAGTTAGGTCCTCGGTTCATCGGTCCTTTTGAGATCATCAGTCAGATCAACCCGGTGTCCTATAAATTGAAACTCCCGGTCAATTTGCGAATTCCTAATTCTTTTCATGTATCTCTCCTCAAACCTGTGGTTCTTAACTCTTTTTTTAAGTCTACAGGTACACCTCCTGCTCCAGTGTCTGCTGATGATGAATTTGAGGTAGAGAACATTCTGGCCACAAAAAGGGTAGGAAAAAAGACTTATTTTTTGGTGGATTGGAAGGGGTTTGGTCCTGAGGAGAGAACCTGGGAACCTCGGGAGAACATCCATGCCCCTCTCATCCTAGCTACATTTTTTTCTGGCCTAAAAAGGGGGGGGCCTAGAGGGGGGGTACTGTAGCGCCCGCGTCCCTGCCTGCGGCCAGACAGGGACGTCGCTCTCCTCACCTGCGCTCAGCGTCCTCAGTGCTCCCAGCCTCCTCTGCGCCTCTGGCATCCTCGGCGTCCTCCTTCCGCCCTGCTGGTCCCGCGCGCTCCTTCCCTGCTGCTGGCCTTAGGGCGCGCGCCCGCACCCTCCCCCGCTCTTAAAGGAGCCGCGCGCATTTTCCAAATCAGTCTCCAGCCAATGCTGGTGGACTCCACCCTATATTAAGGGCTTCCTCCTTAATGGAGGTGCCCGAGCAATGTTGTTTCTGTGCAGTCTAACTCTGCTTCAGCCATCAGCTCCTGTTTCCAGTTGCCTGCCTGTTACCTGTCTGTTTGCCTGTCGGCCATCTGACTGCAGCTCTATCCAGAAGTTCGGACATCTTCAGCAGAGATCCCCGGCTGTTGCCTGCTCACCTGGGAGCGATCATCTGCCATCCGACTGCAGCTCTATCTAGAGGTTCGGACATCATCAGCAGAGATCCCCGGCTATTCCAGAGACTCTTGCCTGCTCACCTGGGAGCGATCGTCTGCCATCCGACTGCAGCTCTATCTAGAGGTTCGGACATCATCAGCAGAGATCCCCGGCTATTCCAGAGACTCTTGCCTGCTCACCTGGGAGTGATCATCTGCCATCCGACTGCAGCCTACCAGGAGGCTCCACCAGCTCAGGTCGTATATGCCTGTTTGTCTAGAGACTGCCTTGGTCACTTACTGTGACAAACCTGCCTGTCCAGAGACTGCCCTGGTCACTTACCGTGACAAACCTGCCTGCCCAGAGACTGCCCTGGTCACTTGCCGTGACAACCTGCCTGTCCAGAGACTGCCCTGGTAACTTGCCGTGACAACCTGCCTGTCCAGAGACTGCCCAGGTCACTTGCCGTGACAACCTGCCTGTCCAGAGACTGCCCAGGTCACTTGCCGTGACAACCTGCCTGTCCAGAGACTGCCCAGGTCACTTGCCGTGACAACCTGCCTGTCCAGAGACTGCCCAGGTCACTTGCCGTGACAACCAGCCTGTCCAGAGACTGCCCAGGTCACTTGCCGTGACAACCTGCCTGTCCAGAGACTGCCCAGGTCACTTGCCGTGACAACCTGCCTGTCCAGAGACTTCCTTGGTCACTTATTGTGACAACCTGCCTGTCCAGAGACTGCCTGGCTAATTGCCGTGATTCCCTGTCCTATTCTCGGATGCCACCCGCTCTCTTACAAGTAAATTGTCTTGTATAATAAAGCTTAGTGGTTCCACCAACCAGACCCGTTTCCGTCAGTGGTTCCACCTACCAGACCCGTTACAGTCTGTGGATGAAAAGCCGAGGAAAACGACAATTGCATCCCCCGACGTAAACAAAATGCCCTCCAAAATTTGGACACAAACTGAGACCCCCTATCTGACACCACATCAGAAGGCAACCCATGAAGTCTCACGATCTCCCTAATGAACACCTGCGCCAGAGTTTTAGCATTAGGGAGTGCAGGAAGAGCAACGAAATGTGCCATCTTACTGAACCTGTCAACAACCACCAGTATGACAGTATTCCCTGACGACGGAGGAAGATCCGTAATGAAGTCCATAGATAAATGAGTCCATGGACGCTCCGGAAGTTTCAAGGGTAAAAGGGTCCCAGATGGACGGGTATGAGGAGTTTTAGAGCGAGCACAAACCCCACAGGACGCGACAAAAGTTATAACATCTTTATTAGCGTTAGGCCACCAAAATCGGCGAGAAAGGAGATCTAAAGTAGCCTTACTCCCTGGATGTCCTGCTAAAGCAGAATTATGATGTGCCTCAATAACCTTTTGTCTCAACTGATTCGGGACAAACAGTCTCCCTGGAGGTCCTGCAGGGGCGTCCCCCTGAGCCTCTAACACCTCCTCCTCAAGCTCAGAACATACAGCCGACACTACCACCCCCTTCTGAAGGATAGGAATCGGGTCATCCGTTTTCCCGGCCCCTGGGAAACTGCGAGACAAAGCATCAGCCTTTACATTCTTAGACCCCGGACGATAAGTGACGACAAAATTAAACCTGGTAAAAAACAACGACCATCGAGCTTGTCTGGAATTCAGACGCTTAGCGGATTCTAAATACAGCAGGTTCTTGTGATCAGTAATAACGGTGACCGGGTGGACTGCCCCCTCCAAAAAGTGATGCCATTCCTCAAAAGCCAATTTAATGGCCAAAAGTTCCCTATTGCCGATATCATAATTCCTTTCGGCGGACGACAATTTCTTAGAAAAGAAAGCGCACGGATGCCATTTACCAGGGGACGGACCCTGGGACAATATAGCACCCACCCCTACGTCAGACGCGTCCACCTCCACAATGAACGGCTGAGATACATCTGGTTGGATGAGAACGGGTGCCGAAGCAAAACATCTCTTTAAAGAGGAAAAGGCTTGACAAGCTTTGTCCGACCACCTAGAAAAATCCGTCCCTTTTCTCGTCATGTCAGTGAGAGGTTTGACGACAGACGAGAAATTACAAATAAATTTCCGGTAGTAATTAGCAAACCCCAAAAAACGCTGCAGAGCCTTAAGATCCCCTGGCTGATCCCATTCAAGCACTGCTCTCACCTTTTCAGGGTCCATACGGAAACCGGAGGCTGACACCAAAAAACCCAAAAACTGAAGTTCCTGTACGGCAAAAACACACTTCTCCAGTTTGGCGTATAGTTTATTGTCTCGCAAGATCTGCAACACCTGTCTCACATGCTCCTGGTGAGACACAAGATCTGGCGAGTAAATTAAAATGTCATCCAAATATACGACCACAAACACCCCCACAAGGTGACGAAAAATGTCATTAACAAAATGTTGGAATACTGCTGGTGCAGTAGTCAGACCAAAAGGCATAACCAGGTTTTCATAATGTCCCTCCGGCGTGTTAAACGCCGTTTTCCACTCATCCCCCTTTTTATTCTAATCAGATTATACGCCCCCCTGAGATCCAATTTAGAGAACCATTTGGCGCCAACAATTTGATTGAAGAGATCAGGAATAAGAGGGAGTGGATACGGATCTCGAACAGTAATCCGATTAAGTTTGCGGAAATCCAAGCAAGGGCGTAGGCCTCCATCTTTTTTCTTCACAAAGAAGAACCCCGCGGCTACAGGGGAAGATGAAGGTCTAATATGCCCTTTGGCCAGACTTTCGGAAATATAATCTTTCATAGCCTGTCTTTCAGGACCAGAAAGATTATACAACCTAGCTTTAGGTAACTTAGCATCAGGAAGGAGATTAATAGAGCAGTCATACACACGATGAGGAGGCAACTCCCGACACCCCTCCTCAGAAAAAACATCCCCAAAATCCTCCAAAAAAGGAGGCAATGTACTAGGTACGACCGCACTGATGACTGTGTTCATGCAGTTGCTTTTGCAAAACTCACCCCATTGGCTTATCTCTCTGGACTGCCAATTAATTACAGGGTTATGTTTAACCAGCCAAGGAAGTCCCAACACAATGGGAGTAGGTAGACCCTCCAACACATAACAAGATAATTGTTCCCTATGTATTGCCCCTACCCGAAGGTCAATGTTATGAACCTCATGAACAAAGCTACCTTGGCCGAGAGGCCTGGCGTCAATGGAAAAAATAGGGATCGGTTTGACCAATACACTCAGGTGCATACCTTGAGCCTGAGCAAACTGAGCGTCAACCAGATTGGCGCCGGAACCACTATCCAGAAGAACAGACAATCTCTTCACTCTAGTACCAAACACCACCTCCACTGGTACAAGGAACTGAGAAGAACCGGCGGATGAAATACATACTCCCAGGTTGTCATCCACCACACAACCTGGGATTAGCAGTTTTCCGGCGACTTTTTACTTAACAAGACACGGGATGGACACTCTCCAACAAAATGTCCCTCTTTCCCGCAGAAAAAACACCTTCTAGTCCTGCGGCGTGCCGCCAATCCCCTACTACGAAAAGATGTCCCTCCCAACTGCATAGGCTCATCCGAACAGACAAGGGGAACCTCAACATAAGGGACTTTAGTAGTAGGTGGAGTAACAACAGGGAGTGGAGTTACCTCACCCCTCTCCCGAAGCCGTCTATCAGTACGGATAGCCAGGGCCATAGCAGCCTCCAGAGAAGGAGGAGACTCATACTGAGCCAAAACGTCTTTTAATTTGTCAGAAAGCCCATGACAAAACTGGCTCCTAAGAGCTGGGTCATTCCACTGAGTATCTGTGGCTCATCTACGAAACTCAGAAGCAAATTCCTCTGCTGGACGATCTCCCTGCTGTATCTTACGTAATTTTGTCTCAGCAAGAGAGACCCGATCTGGGTCATCATATACCAATCCCAGGGCAGTAAAAAATTGATCTACAGACTGTAGAGCCGGGGATCCCGGAGGAAGGGAAAATGCCCAGGATTGAGGGTCCCCTTGAAGAAGTGAGATAACAATTCCCACTCTCTGCTCATCACTCCCTGATGATCGCGGCCGAAGCCGAAAATACAATTTACATGCCTCCCGGAAGGTAAAAAATTTGTCTCGCCCACCAGTGAACCTATCTGGAAGAGCTACTTTAGGTTCAACTCTGGTTTGCTCCAGGGGAGACAAAACTTTGGACTTAATGTCCGTCAGCTCCATGGATAATCCCTGCAACTGCAGAGCCAGCTGGGCTACTGGATCCATGGTAACTAGAGATAATTTTTTATGGCCAGTGAAAATGTCACGCTGTCTAATGATATGACTACAATGTCAGTAAACTATTTATACAGGAACCACACTCTATACAACATATAGTTTAGCAACATCAGAATGTAAGTATAAAATAGATTTACCTGACACAATATCAGCAGAACTTAGGGTTAATCTTGAGGACTAGATGTGCAGAAACGATATCAGTTGAACTCAGGGTTAATCTTGAGGACTTGATGAGCTGTAACAGGAAAGAGGAGGACCGGGGTCTAACCTGACCCTACACTGGGGTCCTAACTAATCCCTTTCCTTGGAGGTACTGATAATGGTTCAGAGGTCCAAGTCTCCAGCCTAACCCTGTCTCCTATCAGACCCTGAACCCTGTAATCAGTCCTAAGAAGGATCCTGATTACCACCAAAGGGATATGGGCTGATCTCAGCTAAATACACAGATTAGACATATAAGACAGACAGGATAGCACTCTCTTGCATACACACTCAAACACCGAAGGAACATAAATGGTCTGGGAAATAAACTCTAAGCAAGTTAAGCTTAAAACAACTAAGGAGCTCTCAACTAGAGTCTATACAGATTCATTCCTATCTGTGGTCTGCATGAAGGGTTTCACTGGCAACTCCCAAAGCAGACAACCAGAAACTTAAACCAATCAACAAATAATCAATTGCAGCCGGGAGAAACTGCACCCAGTCCCAGCACCGAGCACAGACAGAATTAACTCCCTAGCTGCCAAACACAAAGAAACAGCAACTCAGCTGTGAGAAGTCAAAATGTGCAACCGCGACGATCTTCGTGGCAATGCACACATGACACATAGTGAGCACTTTGAACCCCCAGGTGCTTCACAAATTGATCCGTAAATAAAAGAAAGTACTTTTTTTTCACAAAAATTTTCTTTTAGCCTCAGTTTTTTTCATTTTCACATGGGCAACAGTATAAATTGGATCCTAAAATTTGTTGGGCAATTTCTCCTGAGTACACAGATACCTCATATGTGGTCATAAACCACTGTTTGGGCGCACGGCAGGGCTCAGAAGGGAAGGAGCGCCATTTGACTTTTTGAATGGAAAATATGCTGGAATATTTAGCGGTTGCCATGTCGCATTTGGAGAGTCCCTGTGTGCCTAAACATTGGAGCTCCCCCACAAGTGACCCCATTTTGGAAACTAGACCCCTAAGGAACTTATCTAGATGCATATTGAGCACTTTGAACCTCCAGGTGCTTCACAAATTGATCCGTAAAAAAAAGAAAGTACTTTTTTTTCACAAAAATTTTCTTTTAGCCTCAGTTTTTTTCATTTTCACATGGGCAACAGTATAAATTGGATCCTAAAATGTGTTGGGCAATTTCTCCTGAGTACATAGATACCTCATATGTGGTCATAAACCACTGTTTGGGCGCACGGCAGGGCTCAGAAGGGAAGGAGCGCCATTTGACTTTTTGAATGGAAAATATGCTGGAATATTTAGCGATTGCCATGTCGCATTTGGAGAGTCCCTGTGTGCCTAAACATTGGAGCTCCCCCACAAGTGACCCCATTTTGGAAACTAGACGCCCTAAGGAACTTATCTAGATGCATAGTGAGAACTTTGAACCCCCAGGTGCTTCACAGAAGTTTATAACGCAGAGCCGTGAAAATAAAAAATCATTTTTTTTCTCAAAAAATGATTTTTTAGCCCACTATTTTTTATTTTCACAATGGTTACAGGAGAAATTGGACCCCAAAAGTTGTTGTCCAGTTTGTCCTGAGTACGCTAGTACCCCATATGTGGGGGGGAACCACTGTTTGGGCACACGTCAGGGCTCGGAAGGGATATGGTGACGCTTTGAAATGCCGACTTGATGGAATGGTCTGCGGGCATCTTGTTACGTTTGCAGAGCCCCTGATGTGCCTAAACAGTAGAAACTCCCCACAAGTGACCCCATTTAGGAAACTAGACCCCGCAAAGAACTTATCTAGATGTGTGGTGAGCACTTTGAACCCCCAAGGGCTACACAGAAGTTATAACGCCCGGGCATGAAAATAAAAAAATCATATTTTTTCCACAATCAGGATCTTTTAGTCCCCAATTTTTTTATTTTCCCAAGGGTAACATGAGAAATTAGACCCCAAAAGTTGTTGTCCAATTTGTCCTGAGTATGCTGATATCCCATATGTGGGAGAAAACTACTGTATGGGCACACGTCGGGGCTCGGATGGGAAGTAGTGACGTTTTGAAATGCCCACTTGATGGAATGGTCTTCGGGCGTCATGTTACGTTTGCAGAGTCCCTGATGTGCCTAAACAGTAGAAACTCCCCACAAGTGACCCCATTTTGGAAACTAGATCCCCCAAGGAACTCCTATAGATGTGTGATAAGCACTTTGAATCTCCAAGTCCTTCACAGAAGTTTATAACACAGAGCCGTGAAAATATAAAATCATTTTTTTTCCACAAAAATAATTTTTAGTCCCCAATTTTTTTTCCCAATGTTAACAGGAGAAATTAGAACCCCCAAAGTTGTTGTGCAATTTTTCCCGAGTACGCTGATACCTCATATGTGGGGATAAACCACTGTTTGGGCATACGTCGGGGCTTGGAATAAAGGGAGCACTGTTTGACTTTTTGAACGCAAAATTTGCAGGAATCAATGGTGGCGCCATGTCGCGTATGGAGACCCCCTGATGTGCCTAAATAGTGGAAACCCCTCAATTCTAACTCCAACACTAACCCCAACACACCCCCAACCCCAACCCTAACCCCAACACACCCCTAACCCTAATCCCAACTCTAACCATAAACCTAACTACAAGCCTAACCCTAATTCCAAACCTAACCCTAATTCCAACCCTAACTCAAATTCCAACCCTAACCGTAATTCTAACCTTAACCCTAATGCTAACCCTAACCCTAGTTCTAACCCTAAGGCTGGGTTCATATTGCGTTTTACCAGCCCGTTCAACACGTAGCGTTGACCGGCTGGTAACGGTATAGCATAACGCGATCGCGTTATGCTATACCCGCTAGCGCAGATGAATCAGCAGATAATCAGCCGCGGATCCGCAGCAAAATCAGTCGCGGATCAGCAACAAAATCCGCCGCGGATCAGCAGCAAAATCCGCCGCGGATCAGCAACAAAATCCGCCGCGGATCAGCAGCAAAATCCGCAGTGGATCAGCAGCGAAATCCGCAGTGGATCAGCAGCGAAATCCGCCGCGGATCAGCAGCGAAATCAGCCGCGGATCAGCAGCGAAATCAGCCGCGGATCAGCAGCGAAATCAGCCGCGGATCAGCAGCGAAATCAGCCGCGGATCAGCAGTGAAATCAGCCGCGGATCAGCAGCGAAATCAGCCGCGGATCAGCAGCGAAATCAGCCGCGGATCAGCAGCGAAATCCGCCGCGAATCAGCAGCGAAATCCGCCGCGAATCAGCAGCGAAATCCGCCGCGGATCCGCAGCGAATCAGCAGCAAAATCAGTCGCGGATCAGCAGCGAAATCCGCCGCGGATCAGCAGCGAAATCCGCCGCGGATCCGCAGCGAAA
>JARQOD010003861.1:0-60379 GCA_033576555.1 Oophaga sylvatica | reverse complement strand
CATCGCATTCGGTTGAAAGATCAAAAGCCTTTCCGAGAGAGATCCCGAAGATTGGCCCCGGCGGATATCGAAGATGTTAGGCAGCATCTACGCGGTATGTTAGACACAGGAGTCATCATAGAGTCTAGTAGCCCATATGCTTCCCCCATTGTGATTGCTCGAAAAAAAAATGGAGCTATTCGGATGTGTGTGGATTATCGTACTTTGAACAAACGTACGGTTCCTGACCAGTACACTGTGCCCCGAATTGATGAAGCTTTAGATTGCCTGCAAGGGAGCCAATGGTTTTCTGTGTTAGATCTCCGGAGTGGTTACTATCAGATACCCATGTCAAAGGAAGATCAAGAGAAGACCGCTTTTATCTGCCCCATTGGGTTCTTCGAGTTTCAAAGACTGCCTCAAGGACTGACAGGTGCTCCGGCCACTTTTCAGAGATGTATGGACAAAGTAGTGGGGGACATGCACTTACGTGAGGTCTTGGTTTATCTCGATGATCTTATTGTTTTTGGGAAGACTCTGGAAGAACACAATCAGCGGTTGTTCAAGGTGCTGGATCGGTTGAAGGAGGCTGGGTTGAAGTTGTCCCTTGATAAGTGCCGGATTTGCCAGACGACTGTGAAATATGTGGGGCACATAGTCAGCAGAGAAGGAATTTCCACCGACCCCGCCAAAGTGGAGGCTGTGGTAAACTGGCCTAAGCCCACCAAGCTGGGGGAGCTTAGGTCCTTTTTAGGATTCTGTGGATACTACCGAAGATTTGTACCCCAGTACTCTCGGATTGCGAAGCCATTAACTGCTCTTACCCAGGGGTATCCCCCTTCCGGCGGGACAGCCCGCCCCTCAAGGTCAGGGAAAAGAGACTACTTCCGAGTTAATGAACCTTTTGGGGAAAGATGGACACCCTTATGCGACGAGGCATTCGAGAAACTGAAGTCATGTTTGACCCAAACTACAGTGTTGGCCTATGCAGACGCCAGTAAACCATATGTGTTACATATAGATGCTTCTCTCGACGGACTAGGAGGGATTCTCTATCAGGACCATGATGGCTGTCTACGTCCCGTTTACTACATTAGTCGAGGATTGACTCCCAGTGAACGCAACTACCCAGCTCACAAACTGGAGTTTCTGGCTCTGAAATGGGCTGTAGTGGACATGCTGCATGACTACCTCTATGGGGTACGCTTCGTGGTTCATACCGACAACAATCCATTAACCTACGTGAGAACCACAGCAAAACTGGATGCCACGGGGTACCGGTGGCTTGCCGCACTCTCTCTGTATGATTTCAGCTTAAAATATCGACCAGGGATCAGTAACATTGATGCAGACACACTCTCTCGCCTGCCTAGTGAACCTTTAAATGAGGAAGAAGAAGGAGGATGGATAGAGGTCCCTGCCCCTGAGGTGAAGACTCTGTGCCATAGACATCGAACTGATGCCCTCACTCTGCAGTGCTGTGCTAAATTCTTAGGAGCATCTAGCGAAGCGCTCCCGTTGTCGTACTGTCGAGTGACAAATGTAACCCCAGACTCTCTCCCTCAACTGACTCATAATCAAGTCAGGACGGCGCAGCAGGAGGATCAGTCAGTGGGGGTAGTTCGATGGTGGGTGAAGAGGGCTGGAGGCCCGAAAAGAATGCATTAAGAACAGAGGAGTCTGTCCTGCTGACTCGGCAGCTAGAGTCGCTAGTAGTAAAAAATGGGCTACTATACCGAGAGACAAGGGGCCAGAAGGAGGAGTCCGCAGGCAGCTGGTGTTACCCACCCGATTTCGGAAGATGGTCATGAAGTCCCTGCATGATGACCATGGACATCTTGGCATCGAAAAGACTACGAGTCTCGTGGCCGACCGATTCTATTGGCCTCGCATGGAAGCGGATATTGAAGAATACTGCAAATCATGCTCCCGGTGTGTGTTGAGAAAAACCTTGCCTTTGAGAACAGCCCCCCTTGTGAACATTACCAGCGATGGCCCACTTGAACTAGTGTGCATTGATTTCCTCTCCATCGAGCCTGATGAAAGCAATGTCAGTAATGTGTTAGTGGTCACTGACCATTTCACCCGATATGCCCAGGCCTACCCCACTAAAGATCAAAGGGCAATTACTGTGGCAAAAACATTATGGGAGAAGTTCTTTGTACATTACGGGCTGCCTGCCCGCATCCATACCGATCAAGGAAGAGATTTCGAAAGTAGACTAATCAAGGAGCTATGCGCTCTCTGTGGGATCAAGAAATCCAGAACCACGCCATATCACCCCCAAGGGGATCCTCAACCTGAGAGATTCAACCGTACCCTTCTGAACATGTTAGGCACTTTAGATCCCAGGAAGAAGGGACACTGGAGCAGGCATGTGAGCCAGTTGGTTCATGCCTACAATTGCACCACAAATGAGTCAACTGGATATTCTCCTTATTTCCTCATGTTTGGAAGAAAAGCCCGACTACCCGTGGATATTAGTTTTGGGACATCCAGTGACCGTTCTAATGGGAAGACCTACTTAAAATATGTGTCCCAGCTAAAAGAAGATTTGACAAAAGCTTACAAATTGGCAGAGCAGGCCTCTGGTCGGTCAGGGAAGCGCAATAAGACTCGCTACGACTGTAGGGTTCGAGAACAAGTTTTACTACCTGGAGACAGAGTTCTTATTCAGCTTTTGGGCCTTCCTGGGAAGCACAAGCTTGCTGATCGGTGGTGTCCTGACCCTTACGTGGTGATGGAGAAGTTGCCCGGTGTTCCGGCCTACAGAGTGAAGCCCGAAAAAGGGGGTGGAGCTGTTAAAACCTATCATCGACATCATCTGTTGCCTGTGGGAAAAAAACATCCCTTTACCCCCATTGCCAACTCAAGGAGGTCATACAACTCTTCAGTGCAATAGGAGAAGTCCAAGGTGTAAAAACCCACCCCAGACTGGAGTTGCCTCAGGAGGATGTGACAGCGAGTCTGGGGATGAATGGGGACCTGACTGTCAATGGAGCTACAGGTGGATCGAGGACCCATGCCCCATGGGCGTAGACCCTGAAAACCAGACCCCTGAAGTAGAAACAAAGAAAAGGGACATTTGTCAGGAGGCGAGTGCACCCCGCCCACAATTGGAGGAAAGTTCAGAAGAGGGACATTTATTGAATGAAGAGATTCACCTGGTGGAGCCCGTTCTTGAGAGACAAGAGTCGGGGACTGAGGAGGTGGGCCCCTCGGTACACACTCGTCCCAAGCGGGACATTAGGCCACCCATGATGTTGACTTATGACAGAATGGGACATACCACTGAGGTCCCCAGGTTGATACACCCAAATTCAATTCTGTTTGGCCTTATTTCTCGGTATCTTCCATGTGTCCAGGAGGTGGTTTGTATGCATGTAAATTTGGTGTTAGTCAGGATGCCTTAACCCCCATTCATGTTTCAGGTGGTGAGTCCTCATGTCGTGATGGGACACTTTCAATGACTCACCAGGGGGAGAATGTAACACCTGCACATGGAACTGTCAGAGCAGCTACTGGTATACTGGGATTTACAGACACTAAGAAGAGTTTTGCAGCTGCTGTTAAACAGGGACCTTCAGACATTAATGGTTTTTTCCCTGAGCTGCGGGGGACTACAATTCCCATGGACCCTTGTTTCAGTCAGATGACACAGCTTGGAGGGATAGGAGGGAGGAGGAACTTGGGGGAGGGAGCTGCAGAGGAAGTGAAAAAAAGTGAGAGAGTGGATGGTTCATGTAAAAGATGGAGCGCTGTGGACTTGTATTCCTCTAAAGAGCGGAGCGTTCCCGTCCCCTCTGATATACCTGCGAATCTGGAGAAAGCGCAGCCCGGTCATCAGGTGAAGCAAGCAACATTAAGGACTCGGAGAGTTCTACCGGCACTCCCACCGTATAAAGGCCTGAATCCTGCCGCCCCCAGTTGGGGTCCAGGGAAAACTACCACCGGTGGAGACGCACCGTGAGTGCCCCTTTTCGAGACTTGTGGTTCAACCAGCCCGTTACAGTGAGTACACTACGCCCCAGACTATTTACCTTCGTGAGCATCTAAGTGCACCAACGGTTATAAATTTGCGCGCCAACATCCGCGGCAACTGGGCCCCAACGTTTGGACTGGGTTAATACAAGAAAAGGGGAACCCTGCTACGTTATATTTGCAGGGTTGGGGAAAGAATTAGGTTGTGATGTGTATATGATTTTTATAGAGCACCGTTACCTGTATTGCATGTTGTTTCTTTAAATACACTTCATTTCTGCTGCATATCCATAAACCAGTTAAACAGTTTTACTCCTGTTTTGGGTGAGTGTGTACTGAGCTATAGGCAGGGGTTTCCCGAATCAGTCCCTGGCAGAAGATAACAGTCCTTCTGCAGTCCTAGAGAGAGCTCCAATCAAGATTCGGGTGGAGGCACTGCGCCCTAAAGAGGTGAGACCCCCCATAACACCCAGCGTACCGTGGTAGCCCTGAAGGGTGTTACACTCTCATCACCCAGAATCCTCCAGTGTACACTGTATTATCTCCCAGCAGTCTCCTCTCATCACCCAGAATCCTCCAGTGTATACTGTATAATCTCCCAGCAGTCTCCTCTCATCACCCAGAATCCTCCAGTGTACACTGTATAATCTCCCAGCAGTCTCCTCTCATCACCCAGAATCCTCCAGTGTACACTGTATAATCTCCTAGCAGCCTCCTCTCCTCACCCAGAATCCTCCAGTGTACACTGTATAATCTCCCAGCAGTCTCCTCTCATCACCCAGAATCCTCCAGTGTACACTGTATAATCTCCCAGCAGTCTCCTCTCATCACCCAGAATCCTCCAGTGTTTACTGTATAATCTCCCAGCAGTCTCCTCTCACCACCCAGAATCCTCCAGTGTACACTGTGTAATCTCCCAGCAGTCTCCTCTCATCACTCAGAATCCTCCAGTGTATACTGTATAATCTCCCAGCAGTCTCCTCTCATCACCCAGAATCCTCCAGTGTAACCTGCATAATCTCCCAGCAGTCTCCTCTCATCACCCAGAATCCTCCAGTGTACACTGTATAATCTCCCAGCAGTCTCCTCTCATAACCCAGAATCCTCCAGTGTACACTGTATAATCTCCCAGCAGTCTCCTCTCATCACCCAGAATCCTCCAGTGTACACTGTATAATCTCCCAGCAGTCTCCTCTCATCACCCAGAATCCTCCAGTGTACACTGTATAATCTCCCAGCAGTCTCCTCTCATCACCCAGAATCCTCCAGTGTACAATGTATAATCTCCCAGCAGCCTCCTCTCCTCACCCAGAATCCTCCAGTGTACACTGTATAATCTCCCAGCAGTCTCCTCTCATCACCCAGAATCCTCCAGTGTACACTGTATAATCTCCCTGTAAGGTTCTTTGTACATGTTCTTGAAACTCAGTTTTCCGTCAGCCATTTTGCTTTCTGTCTTGCTGCAGCTATCTTGCCCTCAGTCAATATGGAGTTTTCAGCTTTCATGTTCCCGCCCTGATTCTCTCCTTTGCTTCTTAAGCAGCCACAGCTGAGCAATCAGTGCTTCAGAATCTAGCCTGCAGGGAACCTGTGACCTGACTCCTGGAAGCCTTGGACTATGTACTCCAGCTATTCCTACTGAGGAACTCTGAAGCACTTGTGGACTCTGGAACCCTGCTCTTTGAAAGATCCACGTTTGCATGGACTTACGGTAACAGAGAAGAAGATCCTGAACCTGTTGTGGAGAGTGATTGCTGAGCTTGGATTACTCTGGCCTGCTGTGTCTCCTGCTTCTGTATCTGCAAACTGTGTGACTATTTTTGCCACTTGTATGAAGTAATACAAGACTTTTCTATATCAAACCTGTGTCTCATGTGTTTTCATCGCACCCAAGCACAAGACGCTATATGAACTGTACTACATACATTACAAGATTCTGAAGCCAAAACGTTAGTGTCTGCTGGGTCTGGGAAGGCTGTGTCTGCTGTAACTGTGGATATCAGACGTCCAGTTGTACTTTCTGTGATGACAGTGGTTGTGACTTCTCACAACCATTCCAGGTGAGCAATTCCCTTAAGTTTTTTTTTCTGCAGTGTTACCACAGGTAAACACTATTGTTTTTTTTTTCTCTTCCCTCTTTTTTTGTCTGCTGTAACTGTGGTTATCAGATGTCCGGTTGAACTTTCTGTGATGATAGTGGTTGTGACTTCTCACAACCATTCCAGGTGAGCAGTTCCCTTAATTTTTTTTTCTCTTTGCAGTGTTACCACAGGTAAACACTATTGTTTTTTTTTTTTTTCTTTTCTCCTCTCCTTCCAGTACTCCTGTCTTAAAAGATCTGGAAAATGGAGGCCCGCATAAAGGAACTTTGCGGAGTGACTGATAATATCCTTGCAGATTTACAGACTATAAAAACCCGTTTTACAAACCTACAGGACCTCACTAATCACAATTTGCAAGTGTTTGGACAGACTGCCCAGGATTTGCGAGCCAGGATTGAGGTTCTAGAGGAGCGAGTCCAGGCTCCAGCCGTAGCCCCAAGTTCTGGGATTCCCAAGTTGCCCCCTTTTCGTTTTGGCGGTGAACGTGAAAAATTCAGGGGATTTATTAACCAATGCAATCTGTTTTTTTCTGCACATGCTTCACAATTTTCCACTGAACGATCTAAAGTGCTTACTATAATTATGTTACTTACCAACAAGGCTTTGATGTGGGCAAACCCTCTGATTGAGACTGAGGATGAATGTTTGGATCATCTTGATGCTTTCATTTCAGCCATGGGGCAGGTGTTTGATGACCCCAATCGAGGTGCAACAGCTGAAGCAGCCATGTTAACTTTGCGCCAAGGTAAGCACTCGGTAGCCGAATATGCCTTGGATTTCAGGAGATGGGCCCTTGATACCACCTGGGACAGTTCCGCCAAAAAATCTATTTTTCGAAAGGGGTTGTCTCCACTAATTAAGGATGAACTTGCTCGTGCCGACCCTCCCACTGCGTTAGGTGACTTTATTAACTTCTGCATCCGTATTGATGCTCGCCTGACTGAACGCAGGCAAGAGAGATGGTTCGAAAGCAATCGCACTAACCTTTTCCTACCTTCCTCCCCAGCTAAGGAACCTTTGAGTAGGATCACACGGGAACCTGAACCTGAACCCATGCAGGTAGACTCTTTACAAAGACGGGTTAGTGATGCACGCAAGGAACATCGTTTTAAGGAAAATCTATGTTTCTATTGTGGTAAGTCAGGGCACTTCATTATAAACTGCCCCAGCCGTTCTCGTAAGACTACTGCAGCACTCATTCACTTTGAGTGTTGCGAGAGGAGATCTGTCAGGTCCGAGCCTCAGGCTCCAGAGAGATCTGCAGCAACAGATCTTGATTTCTCGGACTTAATCTCCGTTACTTCTGAGGACGATGACTGTGTAAACGCTGCAATTTTTCAAGTTTCCTCAGCGGTGTCCCAGCTGAGTTGTAGGAAAAACAATTCTCATTGCTTCCTTTCCATCAAACTCTGGGTTAACTCAGTCTGGGTGTCTAGCTCTGCTATGATCGACTCAGGGGCAAGTGGGAATTTTATGGATGTCTCCTTTGCTCTGAAACAGGGGATACGTTCAGTGAAGAAGGCTACTCCAGTACAGATGGAAACTGTGGATGGCTCCCTGATGACCTCTGGACCAGTGGATCAGGAAACAGAGCCTTTAAGGGTCCTTATGGGTAAAGATCATCAAGAGAAACTGTCCTTTATGCTTATCTCTTCTCCCCACTTTCCCATTATTCTAGGGCTACCATGGCTGCAGGCTCAGAACCCTACCATTAACTGGGAGACCAAGGAATTACACTTTCCAGAGAAACAGATGAGTCCAGAAGTTTCAGCTTGCTCTGTTCCTAAAGGAACCATGTCAGTCCCTGAACTACCAGCTGTATACCAGGACTATGTGGATTTATGTGACAAGAAGAACGCTGACCAGCTTCCCCCTCACCGTCCATATGATTGTCCAATTGAATTATTGCCTGGAGCAGAGATACCTTTTGGTAAGATCTACCCCCTGGCGGGGCCTGAGCTAAAGGCTTTAAAGGATTACATAGACGAAAATCTAGCCAAGGGCTTCATACGCCCCTCTTCATCTCCTGCAGGTGCACCCATCTTCTTTGTGAAGAAGAAAGATGGATCTCTGAGACCCTGCGTAGACTATAGGGAACTCAATAAGGTTACTATTAGAAACCGTTATCCATTGCCTTTAATCCCTGAGTTATTGGAGAGAGTGCGGCATGCCAAAATTTTCTCTAAATTGGATCTCCGTGGGGCCTATAACTTGGTCCGTATTAGACCTGGGGATGAATGGAAGACTGCATTCAGGTCACGCTATGGACACTTTGAATATCTAGTTATGCCTTTTGGTCTGAGTACCGCCCCAGCCACTTTCCAACACTTGGTGAATGACATCTTCAGGGATCTCCTAGATACATTCGTGGTGATTTATTTGGATGATATTCTAATTTTTTCTAACTCCACAGAGGAACATCATGGACATGTGAGAATGGTCTTGGAACGTCTAAGACAAAACCATCTTTACATCAAACTTGAAAAGTGTGAATTCCATAGGACCGAAATTCAATTTCTGGGGTATGTACTGTCTACACAAGGAATTAGTATGGATGGAAGTAAGACTATTCTTCCTGACTCTAGATTCCTGGGAGTGATTCATAATCAAGACCTACTTAAGGACATCAAGGAAGCATACCATGCGGATTCCTTGTTGGCACAACCCCAAGGGACGTAAGTCTTGTCTTTAAGAATGGTGTGTGGATTCTGGGACAACGTCTGTATATTCCTGAAACAGTCAGATTGAGAGTATTGCAACTCATTCACGATTCCAAGATAGCTGGGCATAGAGGAATTCTAAAGACACAGGAATTTCTTTCTCGTTTCTTTTGGTGGCCCACTTGCAGGAAGGATGTTTTAAACTATGTCACTTCATGTGAAGTCTGTGCAAGATGCAAAACACCTCGCTCCTCACCAACTGGTCTGTTGCAACCTCTTCCCACCCCGTCCCGCCCGTGGGGATCCATTTCTATGGACTTCATTGTGGAGTTACCAACCTCTCAAGGGAAAAACACCATTCTAGTGGTGGTTGATCGTTTAACAAAGGCAGCTCATTTTATTCCTTGTGTCGGCTTACACACTGCAAAACAGACATCAGATTTGATGATTAAAGATGTGTTTCGCTTACATGGAGTACAAGATGAGGTTATTTCGGATCGAGGGGTGCAATTCACTTCAAGGTTTTGGCAAAATTTCTGTGCAGCATTGGACATTAAAGTAAACCTTTCTTCTGCTTTTCATCCCCAGACTAATGGACAGACAGAACGAACCAATCAAACCCTGGAGCAGTATCTCCGCTGCTTTATCTGCCACCTACAAGATGATTGGGTGGATCTACTTCCACTGGCTGAGTTCTCTTATAACAACTCTCAGAGTGCCTCCACTAAGCAGTCTCCTTTTTACTCCAATCTAGGTTATCATCCTAACATTCTTCCACGATTTCCCATAGAAACGCCTTTACCAGCAGTGGCCGAAAGAATCACGTCTTTACAGAAGAATATGGATCTTCTAAAGGAGAATCTGGAATTGGCTCAGGAAAGGTACAAGAAAGCAGCAGATACATTTCGTAAACCTGCACCAGCTTTCAAGGTAGGAGACCTGGTCTGGCTGTCAACCAGAAATCTTAAGTTAAGGATTCCATCGTCTAAGTTGGGACATAAGTACATTGGACCCTATAAAATCAGTAAAATTATAAGTGCCGTTGCTTTTCGTCTTCAATTGCCTAGAACTATGAGAATCCACCCTGTCTTTCATGTATCCCTACTAAAGGCTGCAACACCCAATACGTTTCCTGGACGTTCTTCTCCTTGCCCTGACCCAGTGCTAGTCGATGGTCAGGAAGAATTTGTGGTGGAAAGAATTCTAGATTCCAGGTTATACAGAAATCAGTTACAATATTTGATTAAATGGCAGGGCTACCCAGTGGAGGACAACTCATGGGAACCAGTCAATAACGTTAATGCTCCTCGTTTGCTCCGCCAGTTTCATCAGAGGTACCCAGACAAGCCTGTTCTGAGGCCATCCGGAGGTTGTCCCTAAGGGGGGAGTAATGTAAGGTTCTGTGTACATGTTCTTGAAACTCAGTTTTCCGTCAGCCATTTTGCTTTCTGTCTTGCTGCAGCCATCTTGCCCTCAGTCAATATGGAGTTTTCAGCTTTCATGTTCCCGCCCTGATTCTCTCCCTCTTGCTTCTTAAGCAGCCACAGCTGAGCAATCAGTGCTTCAGAATCTAGCCTGCAGGGAACCTGTGACCTGACTCCTGGAAGCCTTGGACTATGTACTCCAGCTATTCCTACTGAGGAACTCTGAACACTTGTGGACTCTGAACGCTGCTCTTTGAAAGATCCACGTTTGCATGGACTTACGGTAACAGAGAAGAAGATCCTGAACCTGTTGTGGAGAGTGATTGCTGAGCTTAAGTTACTCTGGCCTGCTGTGTCTCCTGCTTCTGTATCTGCAAACTGTGTGACTATTTCTGCCAACTTGTATGAAGTAATACAGGACTTTTCTATATCAAACCTGTGACTCCTGTGTTTTCATCGCACCCAAGCACAAGACGCTATATGAACTGTACTACATACATTACAAGATTCTGAAGCCAAAACATTAGTGTCTGCTGGGTCTGGAAGGCTGTGTCTGCTGTACTGTGGATATCAGACGTCCGGTTGTACTTTCTGTGATGACAGTGGTTGTGACTTCTCACAACCATTCCAGGTGAGCAATTCCCTTAAGTTTTTTCTTTTTGCAGTGTTACCACAGGTAAACACTATTGTTTTTTTTTTTTTTCCTTTCTTTTCTCTTTTTTCTCTGCTGTAACTCTGGATATCAGATGTCTGGTTGAAACTTTCTGTGATGATAGTGGTTGTGACTTCTCACAACCATTCCAGGTGAGCAGTTCCCTTAATTTTTTTTTCTCTCTGCAGTGTTGCCACAGGTGAACACTATTGTTTTTTTTTCTCTCCTCTTCTTCCAGTAATCCTGTCTTAAAAGATCTGGAAAATGGAGGCCCGCATAAAGGAACTTTGCGGAGTGACTGATAATATCCTTGCAGATTTGCAGAATATAAAGACCCGTTTTACAAATCTACAGGACCTCAATAATCACAATTTGCAAGTGGTTGGACAGACTACCCAGGATTTGCGAGCCAGGATTGAGGTTCTAGAGGGGCGAGTCCAGGCTCCTGCCGTAGCCCCGAGTGCTGGGATTCCCAAGTTGCCCCCTTTTCGTTTTGGCGGTGAACGTGAGAAATTCAGGGGATTTATTAATCAATGCAATCTTTTTTTTTCTGCACATGCTTCACAATTTCCCACTGAACGATCTAAGGTGCTTACTATAATTATGTTGCTTACCAACAAGGCTTTAATGTGGGCAAACCCTCTTATTGAGACTGAGGATGATTGTTTGAATCACCTTGATGATTTTATTTCAGCCATGGGGCAGGTGTTTGATGACCCCAATCGAGGTGCAACAGCTGAAGCAGCCATGTTAGCTTTGCGCCAAGGTAAGCACTCGGTAGCTGAATATGCCTTGGATTTCAGGAGATGGGCCCTTGATACCACCTGGGACAGTTCCGCCAAAAAATCTATTTTTCGAAAGGGGTTATCTCCACTGATTAAGGATGAACTTGCTCGTGCCGACCCTCCCACTGCGTTAGGTGACTTTATTAACTACTGCATCCGTATTGATACTCGTCTGACTGAACGCAGGCAAGAGAGATGGTTCGAAAGCAATCGTACTAACCTTTTCCTACCTTCCTCTCCAGCTAAGGAACCTTTGAGTAGGATTACACGGGAACCTGAACCTGAACCCATGCAGGTAGACTCTTTACAACGACGGGTTAGTGATGCACGCAAGGAACATCGTTTTAAGGAGAATCTATGTTTCTATTGTGGTAAGTCAGGGCACTTCATTATAAACTGCCCCAGCCGTTCTCGTAAGACTACTGCAGCACTCATTCATTGTGAGTGTTGCGAGAGGGATCTGTCAGGTCCGAGCCTCAGGCTCCAGAGAGATCTGCAGCAACAGATCTTGATTTCTCGGACTTAAACTCCGTTACCTCTGAGGACGTTGACTGTGTAAACGCTGCCATTTTTCAAGTTTCCTCAGCGGTGTCCCAGCTGAGTTGTAAGAAAAACAATTCTCATTGCTTTCTTTCCATCAAACTCTGGTTGACTCAGCTTGGGTGTCTAGCTCTGCTATGATCGACTCAGGGGCAAGTGGAAATTTTATGGATGTCTCCTTTGCTCTGAAACAGGGAATACGTTCAGTGAAGAAGGCTACTCCAGTACAGATGGAAACTGTGGATGGCTCCCTGCTGACCTCTGGACCAGTGGATCAGGAAACAGAGCCTTTGAGGGTTCTTATGGGTAAAGATCATCAAGAGAAACTGTCCTTTATGCTTATCTCTTCTCCCCACTTTCCCATTATTCTAGGGCTACCATGGCTGCAGGCTCAGAATCCTACCATTAACTGGGAGACCAAGGAATTACACTTTCCAGAGAAACAGATGAGTCCAAAAGTTTCAGCTTGCTCTGTTCCTAAAGGAATCATGATACAGTAAAGATGTATATCTTCGTACCGTGTTAGCCAGTAGATAGAAAAATATTTAGAGTTGAGAGTCCTCAGTGGTTGATACCTTTAATGGCTAACTGAAAAGATGGTAACAAATTGCAAGCTTTCGAGACTACTCAGGTCTCTTCATCAGGCTGAACTAATACAAAATCTGAAGAATCACATATTTATACACAAAAACACAGAAAAAATGCAATAGGTAAGACAAGTGACGTGAAGCAGAATAGTCATTATGGCAGAGGGATGAGCATAAATATTGGAACAATTCATAGATAAGGAGAGAAAGTTTTATTACCCTCTGATTGGGGTCTGGTAATGTTTTGTGATGTTTTCACAGGGTATTTGGAGTAAATTCCTTAATTGATGTAATAGGCCATAAAACCATGTGACAGGTTCATTCCAGCATTAAGAGTGTCAAAGGTCACCATCAATTTGTATTCGCAAATTCTTCTCTGCCTCTGAGATGTGAATCTGCTTCTTAGTACCAGTATTTTCATATCTGACATGCTATGATCAGGGAGCAAAAATGTTTTGCCACAGGTAGATCCATTCTTTTTTCTCTTATTGCGTGGCGATGAGAATTCATCCTTGTTCTCAGTTATTGCCCGGTCTCCCCCACATACAGACCCCCAGTTGGACATTTAGTACATATAATTAGGTACACAACATTAGATGTGATGCAGCTGAAAGTACCTGGTATCTTGTAGTCCTGATGTGAGTTGGGGATCTTTATCTTGTCCGTGGTCATTATAAATGGACAGGTTTTGCATTTCTTCTGATTGCAAGGCAAGGTTCCTGCAGCTGTTGGGGAGGACAGGGAACTTCTGACAATGATGCTTCTTAGATTTGGGGGCTGCCTAAAACACAGTAGTGGGGGGTCTGGAAATATGGATTGTAACCGGACCCCAATAACATTACCAGACCCCAATCAGAGGGTAATAAAACTTTCTCTCCTTATCTATGAATTGTTCCAATATTTATGCTCATCCCTCTGCCATAATGACTATTCTGCTTCACGTCACTTGTCTTACCTATTGCATTTTTTCTGTGTTTTTGTGTATAAATATGTGATTCTTCAGATTTTGTATTAGTTCAGCCTGATGAAGAGACCTGAGTAGTCTCGAAAGCTTGCAATTTGTTACCATCTTTTCAGTTAGCCATTAAAAGGTATCAACCACTGAGGACTCTCAACTCTAAATATTTTCCTAAAGGAATCATGTCAGTCCCTGAACTACCAGCTGTATACCAGGACTATGTGGATTTATGCGACAAGAAGAACGCTGACCAGCTTCCTCCTCACCGTCCATATGATTGTCCAATTGAATTATTGCCTGGAGCAGAGATACCTTTTGGTAAGATCTACCCCATGGCGGGGCCCGAGCTAAAGGCTTTAAAGGATTACATAGATGAAAATCTAGCCAAGGGCTTCATACGCCCCTCTTCATCTCCTGCAGGTGCACCCATCTTCTTTGTAAAGAAGAAAGATGGATCTCTGAGACCATGCGTAGACTATAGGGAACTCAATAAGGTTACTATTAGAAACCGTTATCCATTGCCTTTAATCCCTGAGTTATTGGAGAGAGTGCGACATGCCAAAATTTTTTCTAAACTAGATCTTCGTGGGGCCTATAACTTAGTCCGTATTAGACCTGGGGATGAATGGAAGACTGCATTCAGATCACGCTATGGACACTTTGAATATCTAGTTATGCCTTTTGGTCTGAGTACCGCCCCAGCCACTTTCCAACACTTGGTGAATGACATCTTCAGG
Organism: Oophaga sylvatica; assembly: GCA_033576555.1. Classification (NCBI taxonomy): domain Eukaryota; kingdom Metazoa; phylum Chordata; class Amphibia; order Anura; family Dendrobatidae; genus Oophaga; species Oophaga sylvatica. The sequence goes on along the minus strand of JARQOD010003861.1, from coordinate 45,974 downwards.
GATCTCCTAGATACATTCGTGGTAATTTATTTGGATGATATTCTAATTTTTTCTAACTCCACAGAGGAACATCATGGACATGTGAGAATGGTCTTGGAACGTCTAAGACAAAATCATCTTTGCATCAAACTTGAAAAGTGTGAATTCCATAGGACCGAAATTCAATTTCTGGGGTATGTACTGTCTACACAAGGAATTAGTATGGATGGAAGCAAAACCCAAGCCATCAAGGATTGGCCAAGTCCTAGAAATGTGAAGGAGGTACAGCGCTTCATCGGGTTTGCCAACTTCTATAGACGTTTCATTAGAAATTTCTCTGAGGTAGTGTCACCTATCACTCAACTTACCCGGAAAGAGTCTAGGTTTTCCTGGACTCCCCAAGCTCAGGAAGCATTTTCCCGTCTAAAAGATAAATTTACCACTGCACCTATCCTAGTACATCCCAACCCCGAGCTTGCCTTCATAATAGAGGTGGATGCTTCAGACTGTGCCGTTGGAGCTATACTCTCTCAGAGAACAGGTGAGAAGAATGTCTTGCATCCCTGTGCCTTCTTTTCCCAGCAGTTGTCTTCGGCTGAGAGGAACTACGATGTGGGCAATAGAGAGTTGTTGGCCATTATTGCCGCCTTCAAAGAATGGAGACACCTTCTTCAGGGAGCTGCACAGCAAATAGTCGTCCTGACAGACCATCGTAACCTTGAGTTTATCAGGTCGGCTAAGTGCCTGACTCCTCGCCAGGCTCGCTGGAATCTTTTCTTAAACCAATTTAATTTTATCATCTCTTATAGACCAGGATCGCGCAATGGAAAGGCTGATGCACTCTCTAGGATTTACTCAGCAGAGAAACGTCCAATTACTCCTCCTAAGACTATTCTTCCTGACTCTAGATTCCTAGGAGTAATTCATAATCAAGACCTACTTAAGGACATCAAGGAAGCATACCATGCGGATTCCTTTTTGGCACAACCCCCAAGGGACGTAAGTCTTGTCTTTAAGAATGGTGTGTGGATTCAGGGACAACGTCTGTATATTCCTGAAACAGTCAGATTAAGAGTATTGCAACTCATTCACGATTCCAAGATAGCTGGGCATAGAGGAATTCTAAAGACACAGGAATTTCTTTCTCGTTTCTTTTGGTGGCCCACTTGCAGGAAGGATGTTTTGAATTATGTCACTTCATGTGAGGTCTGTGCAAGATGCAAAACACCTCGCTCCTCACCAACTGGTCTGTTACAGCCTCTTCCCACCCCGTCCTGCCCGTGGGGATCCATTTCTATGGACTTCATTGTGGAGTTACCAACCTCTCAGGGGAAGAACACCATTCTAGTGGTGGTTGACCGTCTAACAAAGGCAGCTCATTTTATCCCTTGTGTCGGCTTACCCACTGCAAAACAGACATCAGATTTGATGATTAAAGATGTGTTTCGCTTACATGGAGTACCGGATGAGGTTATTTCGGATCGAGGGGTGCAATTCACTTCTAGGTTTTGGCAAAATTTCTGTGCAGCATTGGACATTAAAGTAAAGCTTTCTTCTGCTTTTCATCCCCAGACTAATGGACAGACCGAACGAACCAATCAAACCCTGGAGCAGTATCTCCGCTGCTTTATCTGCCACCTACAGGATGATTGGGTGGATCTACTTCCATTAGCTGAGTTCTCGTATAACAACTCTCAGAGTGCCTCCACTAAACAGTCTCCTTTTTACTCTAATCTAGGTTATCATCCTAACATTCTACCACGATTTCCCATAGAAACGCCTTTACCAGCAGTGGCTGAAAGAATCACGTCTTTACAGAAGAATATGGATCTTCTAAAGGAAAATCTGGAATCGGCTCAAGAAAGGTACAAGAAAGCAGCAGATAAATTTCGTAAACCTGCACCAGCTTTCAAGGTAGGAGACTTGGTCTGGCTGTCAACCAGAAATCTTAAGTTAAGGATTCCATCGTCTAAGTTGGGACATAAGTACATTGGACCCTATAAAATCAGTAAAATTATAAGTGCCGTTGCTTGTCGTCTTCAACTGCCCAGAACTATGAGAATCCACCCTGTCTTTCATGTATCCCTACTAAAGGCTGCGACACCCAATACGTTTCCTGGACGTTCCTCTCCTTGCCCTGACCCAGTGCTAGTCGATGGTCAGGAAGAATTTGTGGTGGAAAGGATTTTAGATTCCAGGTTGTATAGAAATCAGTTACAATATCTGATTAAATGGCAGGGTTACCCAGTGGAGGACAACTCATGGGAACCGGTCAATAACGTTAATGCTCCTCGCTTGCTCCGTCAGTTTCATCAGAGGTACCCACACAAGCCTGGTCTGAGGTCATCCGGAGGTTGTCCTTAAGGGGGGAGTAATGTAAGGTTCTATGTATATATTCCTGAAACTCAGTTTGTTCGTCAGCCATTTTACTTTCTGTCTTGCTGCAGCTATCTTGCCCTCAGTCAAAATGGAGTTTCCAGCAGTCTCCTCTCATCACCCAGAATCCTCCAGTGTATACTGTATAATCTCCAGCAGTCTCCTCTCATCACCCAGAATCCTCCAGTGTATACTGTATAATCTCCCAGCAGTCTCCTCTCATCACCCAGAATCCTCCAGTGTACACTGTATAATCTCCCAGCAGTCTCCTCTCATCACCCAGAATCCTCCAGTGTATACTGTATAATCTCCCAGCAGTCTCCTCTCATCACCAGAATCCTCCAGTGTACACTGTATAATCTCCCAGCAGTCTCCTCTCATCACCCAGAATCCTCCAGTGTATACTGTATAATCTCCCAGCAGTCTCCTCTCATCACCCAGAATCCTCCAGTGTAACTGTATAATCTCCCAGCAGTCTCCTCTCATCACCCAGAATCCTCCAGTGTATACTGTATAATCTCCAGCAGTCTCCTCTCATCACCCAGAATCCTCCAGTGTAACACTGTATAATTCCCAGCAGTCTCCTCTCATCACCAGAATCCTCCAGTGTATACTGTATAATCTCCCAGCAGTCTCCTCTCATCACCCAGAATCCTCCAGTGTAACTGTATAATCTCCCAGCAGTCTCCTCTCATCACCCAGAATCCTCCAGTGTATACTGTATAATCTCCAGCAGTCTCCTCTCATCACCCAGAATCCTCCAGTGTATACTGTATAATCTCCCAGCAGTCTCCTCTCATCACCCAGAATCCTCCAGTGTAACTGTATAATCTCCCAGCAGTCTCCTCTCATCACCCAGAATCCTCCAGTGTACACTGTATAATCTCCAGCAGTCTCCTCTCATCACCCAGAATCCTCCAGTGTACACTGTATAATCTCCCAGCAGTCTCCTCTCATCACCCAGAATCCTCCAGTGTATACTGTATAATCTCCCAGCAGTCTCCTCTCATCACCCAGAATCCTCCAGTGTACACTGTATAATCTCCCAGCAGTCTCCTCTCATCACCCAGAATCCTCCAGTGTATACTGTTATAATCTCCCAGCAGTCTCCTCTCATCACCCAGAATCCTCCAGTGTAACTGTATAATCTCCAGCAGTCTCCTCTCATCACCCAGAATCCTCCAGTGTAACTGTATAATCTCCCAGCAGTCTCCTCTCATCACCCAGAATCCTCCAGTGTATACTGTATAATCTCCCAGCAGTCTCCTCTCATCACCCAGAATCCTCCAGTGTACACTGTATAATCTCCCAGCAGTCTCCTCATCACCCAGAATCCTCCAGTGTACACTGTATAATCTCCCAGCAGTCTCTCTCATCACCCAGAATCCTCCAGTGTATACTGTATAATCTCCCAGCAGTCTCCTCTCATCACCCAGAATCCTCCAGTGTACACTGTTTTAATCTCCCAGCAGTCTCCTCATCACCCAGAATCCTCCAGTGTATACTGTATAATCTCCAGCAGTCTCCTTCATCACCAGAATCCTCCAGTGTACACTGTATAATCTCCCAGCAGTCTCCTCTCATCACCCAAATCCTCCAGTGTAACTGTATAATCTCCAGCAGTCTCCTCTCATCACCCAGAATCCTCCAGTGTATACTGTATAATCTCCCAGCAGTCTCCTCTCCATCACCCAGAATCCTCCAGTGTACACTGTATAATCTCCCAGCAGTCTCTCTCATCACCCAGAATCCTCCAGTGTATACTGTATAATCTCCCAGCAGTCTCCTCTCATCACCAGAATCCTCCAGTGTACACTGTATAATCTCCCAGCAGTCTCCTCTCATCACCCAGAATCCTCCAGTGTATACTGTATAATCTCCCAGCAGTCTCCTCTCATCACCCAGAATCCTCCAGTGTATACTGTATAATTCTCCCAGCAGTCTCCTCTCATCACCCAGAATCTCCAGTGTATACTGTATAATCTCCCAGCAGTCTCCTCTCATCACCCAGAATCCTCCAGTGTATACTGTATAATCTCCCAGCAGTCTCCTCTCATCACCAGAATCCTCCAGTGTAACTGTATAATCTCCCAGCAGTCTCCTCTCATCACCCAGAATCCTCCAGTGTAACTGTATAATCTCCCAGCAGTCTCCTCTCATCACCCAGAATCCTCCAGTGTTACTGTATAATCTCCCAGCAGTCTCCTCTCATCACCCAGAATCCTCCAGTGTATACTGTATAATCTCCCAGCAGTCTCCTCTCATCACCCAGAATCCTCCAGTGTACACTGTATAATCTCCCAGCAGTCTCCTCTCATCACCAGAATCCTCCAGTGTATACTGTATAATCTCCCAGCAGTCTCCTCTCATCACCCAGAATCCTCCAGTGTACACTGTATAATCTCCCAGCAGTCTCCTCTCATCACCCAGAATCCTCCAGTGTATCTGTATAATCTCCCAGCAGTCTCCTCTCATCACCCAGAATCCTCCAGTGTATACTGTATAATCTCCAGCTCAGCTCTCTCTCATCACCCCAGAATCCTCCAGTGTACACTGTATAATCTCCCAGCAGTCTCCTCTCATCACCAGAATCCTCCAGTGTACACTGTATAATCTCCCAGCAGTCTCCTCTCATCACCCAGAATCCTCCAGTGTACACTGTATAATCTCCCAGCAGTCTCCTCTCATCACCCAGAATCCTCCAGTGTACACTGTATAATCTCCCAGCAGTCTCCTCTCATCACCCAGAATCCTCCAGTGTATACTGTATAATCTCCCAGCAGTCTCCTCTCATCACCCAGAATCCTCCAGTGTAACTGTATAAAAAAAAAAAAAAAAAAAAAAAAAAAAAAAAAAAAAAAAAAAAAAAAAAAAAAAAAAAAAAAAAAAAAAAAAAAAAAAAAAAAAAAAAAAAAAAAAAAAAAAAAATCCTCCAGTGTATACTGTATAATCTCCCAGCAGTCTCCTCTCATCACCAGAATCCTCCAGTGTACACTGTATAATCTCCCAGCAGTCTCCTTCATCACCCAGAATCCTCCAGTGTATACTGTATAATCTCCAGCAGTCTCCTCTCATCACCCAGAATCCTCCAGTGTACACTGTATAATCTCCCAGCAGTCTCCTCTCATCACCAGAATCCTCCAGTGTACACTGTATAATCTCCCCTCATCACCCAGAATCCTCCAGTGTACACTGTATAATCTCCCAGCAGCTCCTCTCATCACCCAGAATCCTCCAGTGTACACTGTATAATCTCCCAGCAGTCTCCTCTCATCACCCAGAATCCTCCAGTGTATACTGTATAATCTCCCAGCAGTCTCCTCTCATCACACCCAGGTACGATATCTCCGCAGTCTCTCTCTCCCAATCCCATGTACTGTATTTCTCAGCAGTCTCTCTCTCACCAAATCCAGTGTATACTGTATAATCTCCCAGCGTCTCTCTCATCACAGATCCTCAGTGTATACTGTATAATCTCCAGCAGTCTCTCTCATACCCAATCTCCATGTACTGTATAATCTCCCAGCGTCTCCTCTCACCAGAATCCCAGTGTAACTGTTAATCTCCAGCATCTCCTCTCATCACCAGAATCTCAGTGAACTGTAATCTCCAGCAGTCTCCTTCATCCCAGAATCCTCAGTGTACTGTATAATCTCCAGCAGTCTCTCTCATCCCGATCTCAGTGTACACTGTATAATCTCCAGCAGTTCTTCATCACCAGAATCCTCAGTGTATATGTATAATCTCCGCAGTCTCTCTCATCACCAAATCTCCAGTGTAACTGTATATCTCAGCAGTCTCCTCTCATCACCAGAATCCTCAGTGTAACTGTATAATCTCCAGCAGTCTCCTCTCATCACCAGATCCTCCAGTGTATCTGTATAATCTCCAGCAGTCTCCTCTCATCCCCAAATCCTCCAGTGTAACTGTATAATCTCCCAGCAGTCTCCTCTCATCACCAGAATCTCCAGTGTAACTGTATAATCTCCAGCAGTCTCCTCTCATCACCCGATCCCCAGTGTAACTGTATAATCTCCAGCGTCTCCTCTCATCACCCAGAATCTCCAGTGTTACTGTATATCTCCAGCAGTCTCCTTCATCACCAGAATCCTCCAGTGTAACTGTATAATCTCCAGCAGTCTCCTCTCATCACCAGAATCTCAGTGTACACTGTATAATCTCCAGCAGTCTCCTCTCATCACCCAGAATCCCCCAGTGTACACTGTATAATCTCCCAGCAGTCTCCTCTTATCACCCAGAATCCTCCAGTGTACACTGTATAATCTCCCAGCAGTCTCCTCTCATCACCTAGAATCCTCCATTGTACACTGTATAATCTCCCAGCAGTCTCCTCTCATCACCCAGAATCCTCCAGTGTACACTGTATAATCTCCCAGCAGTCTCCTCTCATCACCCAGAATCCTCCAGTGTACACTGTATAATCTCCCAGCAGTCTCCTCTCGTCACCCAGAATCCTCCAGTGTACACTGTATAATCTCCCAGCAGTCTCCTCTTATCACCCAGAATCCTCCAGTGTACACTGTATAATCTCCCAGCAGTCTCCTCTCATCACCTAGAATCCTCCATTGTACACTGTATAATCTCCCAGCAGTCTCCTCTCATCCCCCAGAATCCTCCAGTGTACACTGTATAATCTCCCAGCAGTCTCCTCTCATCACCCAGAATCTTCCAGTGTACACTGTATAATCTCCCAGCAGTCTCCTCTCATCATCCAGAATCCTCCAGTGTACACTGTATAATCTCCCAGCAGTCTCCTCTCGTCACCCAGAATCCTCCAGTGTACACTGTATAATCTCCCAGCAGTCTCCTCTCATCACCCAGAATCCTCCAGTGTATACTGTATAATCTCCCAGCAGTCTCCTCTCATCACCCAGAATCCTCCAGTGTACACTGTATAATCTCCCAGCAGTCTCCTCTCATCACCCAGAATCCTCCAGTGTACACTGTATAATCTCCCAGCAGTCTCCTCTCATCACCCAGAATCCTCCAGTGTACACTGTATAATCTCCCAGCAGTCTCCTCTCATCACCCAGAATCCTCCAGTGTACACTGTATAATCTCCCAGCAGTTACCTCTCCAGTCAGCAGCTCGGTGATCTCGTTGGTGAGATCTCGGATCTTCTCCTCAGGCATCGGGGAGTGTGGGGCTTCTGTGATGGGGCTCTCACTCCTGCTCCTTCTGCTGGATACGTGGAGATGGATGATGGGAGTCACACAGTCACCTGATGTCTTCTCCTCTATTGTGTGATCCTGTATGAGGAGAAATGCTGATGAATATTACACATAAGGAAACATAGGAACATGACATTTTGTGTGTCTCCTCAGCAGCCGCCATCCATCTCATCAGGAGAGCTCATGTGGCACTGACTGTCTGGTTTACTCCTTGCTGTTTGGGAGGTCCGAGGACCCTGGTAGTTGAAGATCGAGAATCAACACAAAGTTGCTGGCAGTGGTTTGGTGGTGGTGCTGTCTGGGCCGCTGTCAGCAGTGTGCTGGAGACAGCAGTGAGGGGTGAAGATAGAAGGACACAGGAGACACTGATACAGGAGACTCTTCTATGGATCCAACTGGGATATAGAAGCCAAGGTGGAACCAGGAGCAAAACCTGGTCACTTCTCAGAGAATAACGGGAAGCAGTGACACCAGACAGCAGTCAGGGGTGAAGATAGAAAGACACAGGAGACACTGATACAGGAGACCTGGTGACTTCTCAGAGAATAACGGGAAGCCTCTGAAGGACATCATACTAGCTATACTAATAATAGGTGTCGTTTGCCAAAACGTCTTCTCCAGGTTCGTCTCGTCCGATTTGGAAGATCAATGTACACGACTGAACATTAGATACACGGGTCAAATCAAGGGCCCAGAAGGTCAGGACTATCTGATATTTATATCAGGACTGTATGGGAGGAACACATTATCCTTGTCTGTGTGAATTACATGAAGCATTTAGGAGGAGACATTACTTTACTTGTGGTGGAGTTGGATTCTGCCGGTTGAGCACTCCGGATATGGGATGGATCCAGGAAAGTGATCACTGGAGGGTTTTGTTTTCCTTACACTGAATTTAGGAGAATGAAGCAGGTAAAAACTAAAAAAGAATGGAAATATTTTATGAAACACATAAGTGACTACAGAAACTACTGAGGTCGCTCAGATCCTTGCAGTTCAGGTCCAGAGATGTCAGCTCTGCCAGATGGTTAGAGAGGCAAGAGGCAAAATACAACCATGATCATTAGGTGTCAAAGAGCTGCGATGGCAACCGGAGCCGAACAATATCCACTAAGTCTGACATGTACAGAAGCCTGAAGTAGGGTCTAATATGCAGCCAGTGCTACAACTGTACATGGAATTCAGCAATTATTAACGAGGCCCCCGTGGCCGTCCTGGCACTGGTCACTGCTTGGCCGGCCACAGGGAATATTGTGATTTTCAGACTTTTATTCTCATATAGCAATGAATGCCCCTTGTGTCCATGGAGCAGATAGTGGTCGTTTGAGGGAGTTGGCACAGGGATCGTCACAGAGGTGGGAGAAAGCCACAGGGACAAAACCAAAGCCAAAATCAGTAGAAGGGTTTAAGGGAAATTATAATATTATGAACGTTAGAGCATAAGTCTGCACAACAGAGGCCATAACATCTGTGAACTCTTATTACAGGCTAGGAGGCTAACAGGAACTCCGGAGCTTAAGGGGATCTAACAATGTCACTCCTGACACCTCGGCCTGGAGAGTGGAGCTTCAAAGGTTGGGAGATGGTTCTTTGTAGCCAGAAATCTAACTAGGAAGTGGGGTTGAAGAAAACAAGCAGGATAATACACAATGTACTTGCCTCGTTATTAGCCTTCGCTCCAGTTACAGACCAGTGATGTCAATGTTACAATCTAGGCCATCCTGGAAGCTTGAGCCCAGGACCAGCCATATAAAAATATAGCTAAACAATGGAATGATGTTCACATGTGGGGGTCAGCCGAGCCGAGTGTGATCCATAAACCTTCCCTAACCTCAAGGAAACAGAAGAACTTTAGCCGGAAAAGTTTAGGTATTTCTGTTAATTCTTTTTATTTTATAACTGTTTTGATTATTTGTTTGTCACCTTATTTTTCTCTTTTTATGCCTTTTCTTGTGCTGTACTTATTATAATAAAGCTTAAACCTTTATTAAGCTTCGTCCTTCTCTGCTCTAAGAATTCATAGCCTTTCGGAGAGTGTGAGAATTATCGACTGTCAGACAGCAGTGTGTATTTTTGGGACTGATCACCCCGTATATTTGTTATAGTGTACTACCCAGCTCTTGAAAATCTGAAGGTTCCTTATCCCAATAGCAACAGCAGACCCCCAAGGGAGCACTTTAATCTGTAGGTAAGGGTAATTAATCTCTATAGTAGGCTCCTCCATGTGACACTGTAGGTGGAAGACATGTTTCTCTACAGGCTCCTCCTCCATGTGTCACTAGCAGCACTTTTCTCTGCATGTTCCTCCATGTCTCGACATGTGGATGACTTATCAATAGGCTCCTCCTCCATGTGTCTTTGTAGGTAGGAGTACTTTTTTTTATATGTTCCTCCTCTATGTGTCACTGTAGGTGGTGACACTTCATTCTAAAGTCCCCACCACCATATGTCACTTAATGTGGTGGCACTAATTTCTATAGGCTCCTCCTCTATGTTCCACTGTGGAAGGGGGGCAGGTTTCTCTATAGGCTCCTCCTCCATGTGTCATGGTAGGAAGAGACACATTCTCTATGGGTTCTGCCACCATGTGCCACTGTAGCTGGGGGGGCACTTCTGTAATGTGTCTGCAAGTGGGGGCACATTTTTTTATAGGTCTCATTTCGTGGTCTATAAAATTCACGGTTTTCCAAAGATCTCGTCAACAACTGTTGTTGGGTGTTCCAGGACCATGGGCTCCTTTCTGGTGCTTAACACTAGGGGCACCCTAGCTTGCCCCTGTTCCCTAGGCTACTTCTGATGGTGAAGATGCCAGGGCCACGTACCTTGCCTTAGCTCCTGAATCTACCCTCAGTCTGTACTCCCCCCACCGGAAAAATACCCAACTTACAAATATACACTCACATATAACAGAGGGATGCACTGGAGAGTGGAGGATTTGGTTAAACCAAAGTAGGAAAGGAAATGGAATTATCACACACTCAAAAACTAGCAACAGTCACAGATAAATCCACCAACCGCCTACTCAGATAACCACCACCAACTTCCAACTATGCAGTATAAGCTAGCTCTGACAATGAGACCTAGCCAGGACCCAGATTATATAAGAGATGGGAGTGGCTAACAGTGCACAGCTGAGCGCCTTAGCTCCAGGAGCTCTCAACAGAGCAGATTAACGCTTGCACTGCCCAGAGAAATTTACACCATTTAATACGAAGGTGAAGTGCTTCTAACCAGTGCAGGAGAAGGAGAATTCAGACGCTGCTGTCTTCTGGTTACTCTCGGTCGTGGTAAACCCATGACAGTAACCCCCTTCTAAGACAGACCTCCAGAATCTCACATCCGGGTTTATAAGGGTGTGCCTCGTGAAAAGACCGGATCAGCCTGGCCGCATGAACGTCAGATTCTGGTACCCACACCCTATCTTCAAGACCGTATCCCTTCAGTGTACCAGATACTGAAGTGACCGACGAACTAAGCGAGAATCAACGATCTTTGCCATGTGAAATTCTAAATTTCCATCCACAATGACAGGAGATGGTGGTAGCAGTGATGATACAGAGGACGCAAAGTATTTTTTGAGTAGAGATTGGTGAAACACATTAAGAAACACATACCAAAGCGCCCAAAATCAACAGCACTAGCACACCAGCCTAACCAAAGAAGTGAGACGGGCTACCAGGGTTACTGAGTGGAGATGGTAAAGATCCCACTCCAACGAGCACTTCATTGCATTCAAACAGTCCCTCACTACTTTCAAGGCCACATTCGCTGCAGCAAAACAAACCTACTTCTCATCTTATATCCTCCCTGTCTCACAACCATAAACAGTTACTCAAAACTTTCAGTTCTCTCCTCTGTCCCCCAGCACCCCTCTCCCTCTCCACTCATCTCAGCTGAAGATTTTGCCTCATTTTTTAAGCAGAAGATTGGTAACATCAGAGACAGTTTTGGTCGACAATCCCAAGAGCTCTGCCTCCTAACTGCTCAGCCCTCCTCCTCCAAAACTAACTTCTCCACCATTACAGAAGATCAACTCTCCTCTCTACTGTCAAGATCACATCTCACAACCTGTGCACTTGACCCAATCCCATCCCACTTCATCCCAAACCTCACCACAGTCTTCATCCCAATCCTAAGCCATCTCTTAAACCTATCCCTAACTGGTGTTTTCCTCTTAAGCTTTAAACATGCCTCAAATCACACCTATCCTCAAAAAGCACTCTCTTGACCCATCCTCTAATCCAAGCTATGGACCCATATCACTTCTCCCCTATGCCTCAAAACTACTGGAACAACACATCCATCTTGAACTGTCCCTCCCACCTCTCTTCTTGCCCCCTCTTTGATTATTATTACTATTATTTAATTATATAGCGCCATTAATTCCATGGTGCTGTACATGAGAAGGGGTTACATACAAAGTTATAGATATCGTTTACAGTAAACAAATTTACAATGACAGACTGGTACAGAGGGGAGAGGACCCTGTCCTTGCGGACTTACATTCTACGGGATAATGGGGAAGAAACAGAAGGTCGGGGGTGCGGCAGCTCTGGTAGTGGTGGCGGCAGCTCGGGTGGTGGCGGCGAGGCGGAATGGTTATTGCAGGCTGTAGGCTTTCCTGAACAGATGGGTTTTCAGGTTCCGTCTGAAGGATCCAAGGGTGGTGGATAATCGTACATGTTGAGGCGTGGCATTCCAGAGGATGTGGGATATTCGGGAGAAATCTTGGAGGCGGTTGTGTGAGGAACGAATAAGTGTGGAGGATAGTAGGAGGTCTTGGGAGGATTGAAGATTACGTGAAGGAAGATATTGGGAGATTAGTTCAGAGATATAGGGAGGGGACAGGTTGTGGACGGCTTTGTAGGTCAGTGTTAGTAGTTTGAACTGGATTCGTTGGGGAATTGGGAGTCAGGGAGGGATTTGCAGAGGGGAGAAGCAGGGGAGTAGCAAGGGGAGAGGTGGATTAGTCAGGCAGCAGAGTTGAGGACAGACTGGAGTGGTGCAAGAGAGTTGAACGTGAGGCCGCAGAGGAGGGTGTTGCAGTAATCGAGGCGGGAGATGATGAGGGCATGCACAAGAGTTTTAGATTGAGGGCTGAGGAAGGGACAGATTCTGGAAATGTTTTTAAGTTGGAGGCGAAAGGAGGTGGCAAGAGTTTGGATGTGTGGTTTGAAGGACAGGGCAGAGTCGAGAGTTACTCCAAGGCAGTGGATTTCAGGTGCGGGAGAGATCGTGATGCCATTTACCATAATACAGTAGATAGATCGGGTAGGGAAGATACGGGAGATGGAGGAAAGATGATGAGTTTGGTTTTGTCTACATTGAGTTTTAGGAAGCGAGAGGTGAAGAAGGAGGATATGGCTGATAGACACTCCGGGATTCTGGACAGCAGAGAGGTGACATCTGGGCAAGAGAGGTAGATCTGAGTGTCGTCCGCATACAGGTGGTACTGGAAGCCATGGGACTTTATGAGTTGTCCTAGGCCAAGGGTATAGATGGAAAAAAGTAGGGGCCCCAGGACAGAGCCTTGAGGGACTCCAACAGAGAGAGGGTGGGATGAGGAGATAGAGTGGGAGACGCTGAATGTGCGGTCGGAAAGGTAAGTGGCGATCCAGGACAGGGCAAGGTCTTTGATGCCAAGGGAAGAAAGAATCTGTAGCAGTAGGCAGTGGTCGACTGTGTCAAAGGCAGAGGACAGGTCAAGGAGGAGGAGGATGGAGAACTGTCTGTTAGCTTTGGCTGTGAGTAAGTCATTAGTAATTTTGGTCAGGGCAGTTTCAGTGGAGTGGTGGGGGTGGAAGCCAGATTGGAGGTTGTCAAGGAGAAGGTTAGATGAGAGGTGGGAGGAAAGTTGAGCGTGGACATGCTGCTCAAGGAGTTTGGAAGCAAACGGGAGCAATGATATTGGGCGATAGCTGGGCATAGCAGTTGGGTCAAGGTTTGTTTTTTTGAGGATGGGTGTGATGGTGGCACGTTTGAAGGCAGAGGGAAATGTACCAGAAGATAGCGATAAGTTGAAGAGATGGGTTAGGGCTGGGATGAGCATGTTAGTGAGGTTGGGGAGCAGGTGGGAAGGGATGAGGTCAAGTGCACAGGTGGTGAGGTGTGATTTGAAAAGCAGATAAGCTCTCCTTCAGTGATGTTGGAGAGGGAGGCTAGTAGGGAAGGACAGAGGTCTGGTATATGGAGTGGTTGGGGTGGTGGAACAGTAAAGGTTTGCCTTGTTTGGTCGATCTTATTTTTGAAGTAGGTGGCAAAGTCCTCGGCAGAGATGAGGGGAGTTGGAGGTGGCAGTGGTGGGCAGAGGAGAGAGTTGAATGTGCTGAACAGTTGTTTTGGGCTGTAGGATAATGAAGATACAAGGTTTGCAAAATAGGTCTGTTTAGCAGAGGTGAGGGCTATTTTGAAGGCAAGTGCCCCTGACGAAGGCTGAGGCCGAAACGCGCGTTGGGGAGGGCGAGCCTGCCCTTTTGGATACCGCTCCCATTGTGCCTGTGAGCCGGCTGCTGCCATTGACCTTGGGTAAATATTGGTATATACCTATATGCCTTATATCTAATTGTCATAGTGTGCATTGGATTATACCAGATATTGGATTAAGGACATTCATGATAAGCACTCTGGCAATGTTTTTTTGGTACTTAGCACAATTGTGTTTCTTTTTGATATATGTCTTTGGCAGCTACATATATTGACATCACAGATTAAACCTTTTTTGGCTCTTCATATTCAGGACATGGGGGGGTTTCCAGGGGAGCATGACGCCTATCGTTATCATTACAATTTTTCCCATTGATTTTCCAACATGATATATGCCTCTTGATACTTGTTCCTCTGTATTTTTGTGTGATAAACTCTTTTTATAATTGTTATGAATAAAGTTTGTAAATGTTATATATACTTTGTGGACTGGTACACGTTTTTGCTGCTTTTGCAGTATTTCTTGTTCTAAATTGATTTATGTGTGTCCAACACATTTCCTGCACACATGCATATATAACAATGCAATTTTTTCAATGTGTGTGATTGTGGAATATTCTAAACCATTTGAAGGCAGGTGTAGCTTGTTTGAAAGCAGTGAAGTCGTCTGGCAGGCGTGTTTTCTTCCAATGCAGCTCTTTGATCGCTTACAGTCTGGCTTCCGGCCGCATCACTCCACTGAAACTGCCCTAACTAAAGTCACCAATGACCTACTAACCACCAAAGCCAAGCGACACTACTCTGTCCTCCTCCTAGACCTGTCCACTGACTTTGAAACAGTGGACCATTCCCTATTATTACAGACCCTCTCATCTCTTGGCATCACTGACTTGGCCCTATCTTGGTTTTCGTCATACCTAACAAACTGGAAATTCAGCGTCTCTCACTCGCACACCACCTCCTCACCTTGCTCCCTATCTGTCGGGAGTCCCGCAAGGTTCAGTCCTAGGGCCTCTGCTCTTCTCCATTTACACCTTCGGCCTTGGACAGCTCATAGAATCTCACGGCTTCAGTATCACCTCTATGCTGATGACACAAATCTACATCTCTGGACCAGATATCCCCTCCCTACTAACCAAAATCCCACAATGTCTGCTATTTCATCCTTTCATTCTCTGCTAGATTTCTTAAACTTAAAATGGACAAAACAGAATTCATCATCTTTCCCCCATCACACTCCACTCCCCCAACAGACCTATCCATTAAAGTAAATGGCTGCTCTCTCTCCCAGTCCCACAAGCTCGCAGCCTCGGGTAACCCTGGACTCTGATCTCTCCTTCAAACCACATATCCAAGCCCTTTCCACTTCCTGCTGACTTCAACTCAAAAATATTTCCTGGATCCGTACATTCCTCAACCAAGAATCTGCAAAAAACCTAGTCCATGCCCTCATCATCTCCCACCTTGACTACTGCAACCTCCTGCTCTGGCCTCCCCTCTAACACTCTCGCACCCCTCCAATCTATTCTAAACTCTGCTGCCCGACTATTCCACCTGTCCTCGTTATATCCCGGCCTCTTCCCTCTGTCAATCCCTGCACTGGCTTTACATTACTCAGAGACTCCAGTTCAAACCCCTAACGATGACATACAAAGACCTCATCTCCAACTACTTACCTGCACGCAACCTCTAATCCTCACAAGATCTCCTTCTATATGCCCCTCTTATCTCCTCTTCCCACAATCACATCCAAGATTTCTTCCGCACATCACCCCTACTCTCTCTCTACCACAACATATCAGACTCTCGCCTACCATAGAAACCTTCAAAAAGAACCTACATCTTCCGACAAGCCTACAACCCACAGTAACCACCAATCGACCAAACCGCTGCACGACCAGCTCTACCCTCGCCTACTGTATCCTCACCCATCCCTTGTATTTTGTGAGCCCTTGCGGGCAGGGTCCTTTCTCCTCCTGTACCAGTTATGATTTGTATCGTTTAAGATTACTGAACTTGTTTTTTATTATTTATACCCCTCCTCACATGTAAAGTGCCATGGAATAAATGGAGCTCTAACAATAAATAATAATAATAATAACAACAATAATGGTTCCTAAAGGTGGGCGGCAAAGCAAGGTGGAATGCTACTGGATTGACGATGGCCTCAATCTTATAAGGACCAGTTTACAAGAGGGAACCTTCAACATGTTCCTTGAGGACAACCATACCAAGTCACCAACACACAGGTCCAGACTAGAGCTGGGCGATTTTCAAAAAAAAACAAAATCGATTTTTTTTCAAACTTAAAACCGATTTTCGATTTAAATCGATTCGATTTATTTTAAGCCCCGCCCCATTTTACAAGCTCCACCCACCCTTGGCCACACCCCCACCACGCCAAATTGTTTCCGCTCTTACAGTATTCGGTTTTATTAGTGTAAAAAAAGTAAAAATATAAAGCCCCGTATATACTGTGTCCTGTACAGATCGTGGGGGATATATATGCCCCGTATATACTGTGTCCTGTACAGAGCGTGGGGGATATATACACCCCATACATACTGTGTCCTGTACAGAGCGTGAGGGATATATACACCCCGTATATACTGTGTGTCCTGTACAGAGCGTGGGGGATATATACACCCCATACATACTGTGTCCTGTACAGAGCGTGAGGGATATATACACCCCGTATATACTGCGTGTCCTGTACAGATCGTGGGGGATATATACGCCCCGTATATACTGTGTCCTGTACAGAGCGTGGGGGATATATACACCCCATACATACTGTGTCCTGTACAGAGCGTGAGGGATATATACACCCCGTATATACTGTGTGTCCTGTACAGATCGTGGGGGATATATACACCCCGTATATACTGTGTCCTGTACAGATCGTGGGGGATATATACACCCCGTGTATACGGTGTCCTGTACAGAGCTCGGAGTTTAAGGTATGTCACCTATGGTCTCCGGGTTTGTGATGGCACTGATTACTGCTGCTCCAGTGCCGGGTTCTGCCATATTCTGGCCGCTGACTTCGCTCTTAGTCAGAAATAATCTCGTCCGACAACGAGACAGAAACCGGGACAGCAATTCCTCCTCCATCTGCGCAGCATACGCCAGCCATTAGCCCTGGGCTGAGTGATGATGAGTGTGAGGCCATGGTCACCGGACATACCTGCAGTTTCTGCCACCGCGGCCGTCTGGCGCTGTGGGGTCCTGCGTCGGGCTGTGGGGGCTGCGGCCGTCTGGCGCTGTGGGGGCTGCGGCCGTCTGGCGCTATAATACAACCGCTGAGTGGTGAGCGGGCTGTGCGGGACGCAGCGGTGGGCGGGAACTGGCCTGGACGAGCCGAGTAAAATGGCGGCGCAATTACATTGCGCACGCCATTTTAAATCGGATTTCAATGAATTTAAAATTGCCGATTTTACTATGGGCGAATTAATCGAATTAATTCGATTAATCGCCCAGCTCTAGTCCAGACCCACCAAATGTCTACGATCATCCACAATTATCAATAACCCCTTACCACACAGACATAATTGATGATAAAAACCATTCCTCCTCGGGTATTTCATAAGAAAGGTTCCTATTAAATGAGCTGAACTGAGGATGAAACCCGTATGTCCCAAAAAACGGGGACTTACCGGTAGACTCATAACAATGATTACTTACTGCGAATTCAGCTAGAGGTAAGTAGGTAACCTAATCCTCTTGATTCTCAGACACAAAACACCTAATGTAACGAGTGGAAACAGAGACACAGATGTTGCAGTGTACATTTGTTTAATGCAACTTTTGTGGGACCACGGACTGGGGGGCTCCGAAGGAGACGTGACTATGCGAGCCCCAGACACCCGTTGTAAAACCCCTCAAGCAGCGTTAGATTGGAATGTCCGAGGGACGCAGGTGCTACCTCCAGTTAGACACTGAACACGTGGAAGCTGTCCCAGCGGAACAGGCGGACTGGCAGGAATAGCAGATAGCGGTGAACTTGGATAGTGGTAAGCGGCTGAGCGGAAAGGACTTGATACAGAAAGCTCGGGTGTCGTCCTGGATGACGGAGAGAAGAGCGGGTGAACCTCTGAGAAGACAAACAATATTAGCAAGGTACTGGCGGAGCACTGGCGGTACACAAACCGCAAACACAAATGTACGGGACCGGTAACTAACAACAGGACATACTTGTTGCTCCGGCGCCTCCTCTATGGCAGAGGAACAAGAAATAGAGCAGTGTGTACTATCAGTGGTTCGGAGCATATTTGAAAAATGCACGCTGTCTCTTTAAGGGACCGGAAGCACGCGCACCCTCAGAGTTATACCCGGAGATCTGCTGGCTGTGCGCCAGGAAGCAGCAGCAGGAGGGCCATGGAGCGAAGCCGAGCAGCATGGAGTGGACCGAGAGCAGAGACTCCGGTGGGATCCCTGCGGAGGTACGGGTGTACAGTACCCCCCCTTTACGCCCCCTCTTTTTGAAGCCCGTTTGAAATCTCTCTAGTAAGAGAGGAGCCTGAATATTCTCTTTGGACTCCCAAGACCTCTCTTCAGGACCGAAAGCCCTTTCAATCCACCAAGAAAAAGGTTTTTCCCCTTACCCTTTTTGTGGCTAGAATATTCTTTACCTCAAAGACATCCTCCTCGCTGACGGGGTCAGGAGTGGTACCCGGGTCCTTAAAGAAGGAGCTCAAGACTACTGGTTTGAGGAGGAAAACATGAAAAGAATTAGGCACACGTAACGAGGCAGGCAGTTTCAATTTATACGAGACTGTGTTGATTAGTTTCAAAACCTCAAAGGAACCAATGAAGCAGGGACCCAATTTGTAGGAGTGCATTTTCAAACGGATGTACTTGTAGGAAAGCCACACTTTTATCCCCGGGCCAAAAGGTAGGAGCATCCAGGCGTCTTTTGTCCACATGTTTCTTCATCCGTTGTGAGGCTTTCTCCAAAGCGGACTTAATATCTCTCCACACTTCGGAGAACTCCTCTGCCAAGGTGTCGGCTGCAGGAATACCCGAAGACCCAGAGATGGGAAGAGGGATTCCGGGTTGGAGTCAAAAGACAATCTGGAAGGGAGTCCTTCCACAGGATTCACTTACGTGATTATTGTAGGAGAACTCCGCCCATGGTAGTAACTTGACCCAGTTATCATGATGCACGTTGACAAAATGACACAGAAATCCGTACAAGATTTGATTGGTCCTCTCCACCTAGCCATTGGATTGAGGATGATAAGCACATGGACAAAATAGAATTCATACTCTTTCCCCCATCTCACTCTACCCCTCCACCAGACCTATCCATCAATGTCAATGGCTGATCACTTTCCCCAGTCCCGCATGCTCGATGCCTCAGGGTGATCCTCGACTCTGCCCTCTCTTTCAAGCCACATATCCAAACCCTAGCCTCCTCCTGCCGTCTAAAACTCAAAAAAATTTCCCGGATCCGCGCATCCCTTGACCATGACACCACAAAAACACTAGTGCATGCCCTTATCATCTCCCGCCTTGACTTACGATACGATACACTTTATTGATCCCGGGGGGAAATTCAGTATTACAGCAGCAATACAAACAGCAGTACATAAAATATTAGGACACAAATCTTGCACAGGTATACCAACATTACATAATAAATAAAAGTGGGTAGTTCAGGTGTATATAAGACAATGTTAATTGACATTAGTACACCAGTCATTATTTTCTTCCACCCTTAGGAAATTATTATACATCCCCATAGCGGTAGGCACAAATGATTTCCTGAATTTCTCCTTCTTGCACCTTAGTAGGATTAGACGGCTGCTGAATGTGCTCTTCTGCTTCAAGAACAGCTCGTATAGGGGGTGTGTATTATTGTTCATTATAGCCCTGCACTTCT
Organism: Oophaga sylvatica; assembly: GCA_033576555.1. Classification (NCBI taxonomy): domain Eukaryota; kingdom Metazoa; phylum Chordata; class Amphibia; order Anura; family Dendrobatidae; genus Oophaga; species Oophaga sylvatica. The sequence continues at coordinate 26,120 of JARQOD010003861.1, read as the reverse complement.
TCTGAATTCTATCCTCCAATACCTCCTCAAAACAGTCAAAATGGAGGCCAACAGCTGCACTTGCCTTCTTGATAAGTTTGTGGAGCTTATTAGCGTCAGCTACTCGCACACTACTGCCCCAGCAAATGATAGCAAGAAAGATGGCGCTTGCTACAACGGACTGGTAGAACATCTCCAGCATTTTACTGCACACATTGAACGACCTGAGCTTCCGCAGAAAGTACAGTCTGCTCATTCCCTTCTTGTAAGGGAATCTCTTCTTGACTTCTACAACCTCCTACTCTCTGGCCTCCCCTCTAGCACTCTGGCACCACTCCACAATCCATCCTACATTCTGCTGCCCAACTAATCCACCTGTCAAGATTCAAGATTCAAAGAAGCTTTATTGTCAGGACTAAATACACATTAGTTTTGCCAAAGCAAGTGCACAAAAGGGAATAGGGATAGGGATGTTGGGTAGGGGCAGATCTAGGGTGGGGGCTATGGAAGTCCATGGCATAGGGAGGGGGGATGGGGGCAGATCCGGGGTGGGGGCTATAGATGTCTATGGCATAGGGAGGGGGATGGGGGCAGATTCAGGGTGGGGGCTATAGATGTCCATGGCATAGGGAGGGGGGAGGGGGGCAGATCCAGGGTGGGGGCTATAGATGTCCATGGCATAGGGAGGGGGGATGGGGCAGATCCGGGGTGGGGGCTATAGATGTCTATGGCATAGGGAGGGGGATAGGGGCAGATCCGGGGTGGGGGCCTATAGAAGTCCATGGCATAGGAGGGGTGATGGGGGCAGATCCAGGGTGGGGGCTATAGATGTCCATGGCCTAGGGAGGGGGATGGGGCAGATCCAGGGTGGGGCTATAGAAGTCCATGGCATAGGGAGGGGGGATGGGGGTAGATCCAGGGTGGGGGCTATAGAAGTCCATGGCATATCATAGTTCTTTTTCTCGCAGTCTATGACATTCGCTCACATGCCGCGCTGCTATCTCCGCTGCTCTCTCTTCTTCCCCCAGCAAGATATATGTTTTCTCTTCCTCCTTCATGGTGATGAAATCCGGGAAGAGATGTGAGAGTCTCCTGAAGTGAGTGTCCCTCACTGCTGAGTATTTGGAGCAGTGTAGCAGGAAGTGGGTTTCGTCCTCTATGGCCTCCTGGTCACAGTGTTGGCATAGTCTTTCCTCCCTGGGCTTGTAGCTCTGCCTGTGTCAGCCGGATTCGATGGCCAGACTGTGGGCACTGAGTCTATACCGGCTCAGGATCTTGCGGTCTCTGGGGTCCGGGAGTTTCTCCAGGTATGGGGCCAGTCTGTAGTCTCTCTGTAGACTCCAGTACACGGTCAGTTTCTGGGAGCTGATGATGTCGTTCTTCCAGTCACTGACATACAGTACAGACCAAAAGTTTGGACACACCTTCTCATTCAAAGATTTTTTTGTATTTTCATGACTATGAAAATTGTAAAATCACACTGAAGGCATCAAACCTATGAATTAACACATGTGGATTTATACATTACACTTTACAAAAAAGTGTGAAACAACTGAAAATATGTCTTATATTCTAGGTTCTTCAAAGTAGCCACCTTTTGCTTTGATTACTGCTTTGCACGCAGAAAAGGTGGACGGCTGGACTCTACATGTCTGGTTCCCACCGTGAAGCATGGAGGAGGTGGTGTGATGGTGTGGGGGTGCTTTGCTGGTGACACTGTTGGCAGGAGATGCCCGGCCGGAAAAAAAGATGCTTGGCAATCTTGTTACAGGCACATGAAGAGCAGGCTGCGACATATTCCTGGATATCCTTCCCCATGGTAGACCACCAGTAATAAAGGGAAATAAGCTGCATGGTTTTCTTTTGTCCGGCATGACCACCTAACTTGGAGGAATAACCCCACCAAAGGACACAATTACTGTTCGAGGCGGCCACAAAAGTTCTTCCTTGAGGAAGCCGAGAAAGATTGACAGAGGCTACTGACACTAACCTGGATGGCTCAATGATATGTTGGGATTCCTCTTCACAGTTGGTAGGCAGGAAGGCTCTAGAGCAGAGTTCCACAACTCCAGTCAAGGCCCACCAACAGATCATGCTTTCACGATTTCTTTAGTATTGCTCAGGTGATAATTGCATCACCTGTGCAATACAAAGGAAATCGTGAAAACATGATCTGTTGGTGGGCCTTGAGGACTGGATGTTGGTGGGCCTTGAGGACTGGAGTTGGGGAACCCTGCTCTAGAGAGTGCTTCAGCCTTGACGTTTTTATCAGCTGGGCAAAAATGAAGAACAAAATTAAATCTAGCAAAGAATAAAGCCCACCTGGCCTGGCGGGGATTCAACCTCTGTGCAGACTGGAGGTAAGCAAGGTTTTTATGATCAGTGAATATGACAACCTGATGGACTGCTCCTTCGAGGAGGTGTCTCCATTCCTGCAGGGCCAACTTAATTGCCAGCAGTTCCTGATCTCCAAAGAAATAATTACTTTTGGAAGCGGAAAAAACCTTTGAGAAAAAACCACAAGAAACCACACAACTGGTGGGACTCTTGAGAGAGAACCACACCAGCACCTATGGAAGAAGCATCCACCTCGAGAAAAAATTGTTTATCTGTGACTGGTCGATGGAGAATGGGCGCGGTAGAGAAGGCTTTCTTCAGTGAAGCAAAGGCCTCCTCCGTCTCCGGAGTCCAATCCTTGGGGTTGACACCTTTTTGAGTTAGAGCCGAAATGGGTGCCACTCGAGTTGAGAAATGTGGAATAAATTGACGGTAACAGTTGGGGAATCCCAGGAACCGATGTATTGCTTTAAGCCCGGATGGGCAGGGCCATTTGAGGATAGCGGATAACTTCTCCGGATCCATCTTCAGACCTGTGGACGAGACAATATAACCGAGAAAAGGCAGAGAGGATTGCTCGAAGGCGCACTTCTCAAACTTGGCATTCAGTTTGTTCTCCCTGAGCCTCTGCAAAACCAAGCGAACATGCCTCTGATGAGTGGCTAAATCTGCGGAGTAAATCAAGTTGTCCCCGGGCAAAGGAGAGTGGACCGAGAGCAGGGACCCCGCGCGGAGGTACGGCTATGGCGCTACACCTAAGATAAGTTTCAAGATTATGGTTAATCCATTCAGTTTGCCCATTAGACTGTGGGTGAAATGCTGAAGAGAACGACAGATGGATCCCCAAATGATTGCCAAACGCCCTCCAAAACTTGGAAATAAACTGCACCCCAATCTCTCTGATGAAAATTTATGCCAAGATCTTGGCATTAGGTAAAGCGGGTAGAGCAATAAAATGTGACAATTTACTGAATATGTCCACCACCACAAAAATTACAGTATTACCTGTCGACACAGGCAGATCAGTGATAAAATTATCTGATAAATTATTTTAAGGTCTTTTGGGAATCGCCAATGGTTGGAGAGATGCAAATGGCCGAGTATGAGAGGTTTTAGAAGGCACACAGACACTGCAGGTGGCTACATACTCCCGGACCTCCTGATGTACCAGTAACCACCAAAAACGCCAAATACGAAGACCAGTGGTGGCATTAATACCGGGATGTGTGGCCAAGGCCAAATCATGATGTTCACTAAGAACTCTCAGATGGAGAATCAACGGCCAGTCAACAGGGGCGCCCCCTGAGCGTCAACAACCTCTTTTTCAAGATCGGAGCATATAGATGCAATAACCACACCTTTTTGTACTATAGGAACCGGTTCACAATTATCTCCACCCCCAGGAAAACAACGAGATAAGGCATCCGCCTTAATGTTTCCAGGCTTATATGTAACAAAAAAAGTTAAACCTGGTGAAGAACAATGCACATCTGGCCTGTCGAGGCGTTAGACATTTCACAGACTCTAGATATACAAGACTTTTATGATCTGTGATTACGATAACCAGATGAACTGCTCCTTCCAAGGCTCACTTGATTGCCAAGAGTTCCCTGTTACCAATTTCTATACCCAGAGGACAGTTTTTTTTGTTTTTTTTTTAGAAAGGTATACACATGGACACCATTTACCAGGCGACACACCCTGTGACAATACAGCCCCCACGACCAAGGTATTCCTTTAACTTTAAGATATTGAAAGACTTCTGGCTGGACTGGACCACTTGGAAAAGTCTACAGCTTTCCTGGTCATATCCGTCAGAGGTTTGGCCACTACTGAAAAGTTTTTTTATGAACTTACGGTAGTAGTTGGCAAAACCCAAAAATCTTTGTAATGCCTTCAAATGCTCAAAACGATCCCAATCCAGTACCGCCTGGACGTTCGCCGGATCCATGCAAAAACCGTGGACGATAAAACATATCCTAGGAAAGGGATCTCCTCAATCGAGAACATACATTTCTCTGGCTTGACAAGTAATTTATTGTCTCTGAGTATCAGAAAGACCTGCCTGACATGAACCTGATGTGACTCAGGCTACGTGCACACGTATGAGAATTTCCACGGAAATCCCGCACCTCCCTGCTGCGGGAAATACGCATTTTATAAGTATGCGTATTCCCGCTACAAACTAGCATTTTGCAAGCGTAATTAGCTTGCAGAATGCTATTGTTTTCCTAGCGATCTGTAGCATCGCTTGGAAAACTGATTGACAGGTTCGTCACACGAGTCACACATAGTGTTTGACTAGTGTGACAAACTTTTTACTATTGATGCCGCCTATGCAGCATCAATATTAAAAAGATCTAATGTTAAAAATAATAAAAAACATAAAAAATCGTGATATTCTCACCTTCCGGCGGCCCCCGCAGCCTTCCTGGTTCTCGCTATGCTCCCGGCAACTCCTGTTCCCAGTGATGCCTGGCGACAATGACCCCAGATGACGTAGCATCACGCGAGACCGCCATGTCATCTGGGTCATTGTCACAAGGCATCACTGAGGAGCGGGAAGGCTGCGGGGCCGCCGGAAGGTGAGAATATCACGATTTATTATTTTAATTATTGTTTTAACAGGGATATGGTACCAGGGCAGAGTCTCCTCTCCTCCAGACCCTGGTACCATCCGCACATGTACCGCTCACTTCACACATGGTGGGCATAGCCACATGCAGAAAGTAAGAGGTTTAATGAATTCCTACGGCAGCGGAATCGCCGCGATTCCGGAAAAAAGAATGAGCATGCTGCGTTTTTTTCCGCGAAGCGTTTTTTTCGCGGAAAAAAACGCAGCATGTGCACAAAAATTGCGAAATGCATTCTATTAATAGGATGCTTAATGCATGCGTTTTTTAAGCGTTTTTTTCAGCGGAAAACCGCCGCAAAAACGATAAAAAAAATGCAAAAAATCCTGAACGTGTGCACACAGCCTCAAGGTCAGGTGAAAAAAATTAATGTCATCAAGATAAATTACTACAGATCTACCAGGTGACCAAACATTAACAAAGTGCTGAAAAAAGGTGGGCGCATTCGTCAACCCAAATGGCATCACACGGTTCTCAGTGTCCCTCAGGCGTACTGAAAGCTGTCTTCCACTCATCCCCCTCCTTAATACGAATGACATTATACACCCCGTGAGATCCAGTGTAGAAAGACACTTTGCTCCTACAATCTGATTATAGAGGTCTGGGATGAGAAGGGGAGGATACAGATCCCAGACCGTGTTCTGATTCAGCTTGCAAAAATCTGGGCAGGGGCGTAACCAGAAAAACCCAGCTGCTCAGTGGGATGAGAATGGTCTGATATGCCCCCTTTCCAAATTTTCCACGATATTGTCCTTCACAGCCTGCCCCTCTTTAACAGAGACATTATATTGTCTGCTCGCAGGTAGCTTGGCCCCAGAGACAAGATTAACGGTGTGGTCATGAGAACGATAGGGAGGATGTTCTTGGCACCCCTGCTCCGAGAATACATCCCCAATGTCAGCCAAGTATTTAGGCATATACTGGGTGTCCACCCTTGCAAACCGGGTGCCCAAGCAGTGGCTTTGCCAGTATGTACTCCATTTAGCCACTTCCCGTGTCTGCCAATCAATTACTGGATTGTGCAGAGTGAGGCAAGGAAGTCCCAGTACCATAGGTGAGTGCAGGCCCTCAAGCACACAGCAGTTTAACACCTCAGTGTGTATGGCTCCCACTTGTAGCCACAAGTCTCGGACCACTTACATAAACTGCCCCTGTCTTAGTGGGGCGGAATCAATAGGAATAATGGGTATGGGTTTGGACAATGTATGTGGGACGAGGCCTTGGTCCCAGATGAATATTAACAATACTAAGTTATTATTGAGAATACTAACTCCACTTTACCACTTCCAGAGTCGGCCAATCTACCACAGGGTTGTGCAGCGTGAACCAAGGAAGTCCAAGAACCACAGGAGAGGGCAGACCCTCTAGCACATAACAGTCAATACCTTCTGAGTGCATGGCCCCTCCTTGTAGATGTAACCCTTGGACGGCTTGAGTAAAATACCCGTCTCAAGGGTGTGGAGTCGATGGCGATTATGGGTATAGGTCTGGACTGTGAATGTGGTTAGAGGCCCTGGAGCTGGATGACTGTAGCCTGGATGAACATGTCCTGAAACACAGAAATAACCACCTTAATATTGCCCAGATGGTTTTCAGCAGGCAGAAAAATTTGTGCCCTACCTACGGAGGAGATATGTACACCCGAGTTGCTAATCTCCTCGCAACCCGGGATCCATAGTTTTCCGCCTGCCGTTTTACCGTGCCTACGAGATGATCTTTTCTACCATAGTGAAGACACACTCCCCCTTTGCACCGAACAACAGACTGCTTTCCAGAACAAGTTGCCCCAGCCAACTGCATGGGTTCCTAAGATGACTCAGACGAGATTTCCCTTGGCCCCGGACCTCCCGCACATTGGGTGTCTTTTTATGTGTCTGGAGAAGACGACGAGCCAGATGGACAGCAAGAGACATGGCCGCTGCAAGGGAAACTAGAGTCTAATACAGGGATAAGGCATTCTTCACCCTTACTGATAGCCCTTCAGAGAACTGGCTATGGAGTGAGGAGTCATTCCACTTAGTGTCAGTGAACCAATTCCGAAACTTGGAGCAACACTCCTCCGGCGGATGGTCTCTCTGCTGAAGCTGACGTAGTGTGGACACGTTCAGGGTCGTCATATATATTATCGAGCGCCAGAAAAAATTCCTCCACCGTCTGGAGCGACTGGGAGTCAGACGGGAGAGAGAATGCCCATGCTTGGAGGTCACCCTGATGAAGTGAGATTATAACCCCCACCAGTTGCTCCTCAGTTCATGAGGAACAAGGCAGTAACCTGAAGTACAGCTTACAAGCCTCCCTGAAAACTGCAAACTTGTCATGCCTCCACCCCAGAGAACCTGTCAGGCAAAGTGATCATGGGCTCCTCTAAGGGTTGCCTGGGAGTCATGGTCCCCACACCTGAGGTGTTAGGGTGCTGTAAAAATGACAGTGCATAGATCTGCCACCTACAGGCTGAGCTGCAACACTTGCCCTGTCAGAGCAGTGATAGGATCTATAATAGATTAAAAAACGGTTTCGGTCAGAGCTAATGTCACGACTCTGTTGTTGGGTATCCCAGGACCAGGGGCTCCTTCCCTGTAACGTTAGCAGGCGCCCTAGCTCGCCCTGTTCCCTGAATTACTTCTGATGGTGAAGACGCTGGGGCCACATAACTTGCAGTAGCTCCTAAAACCACCCTCAGACTGTACCTTTCCCCACCCAGGGAAGAGGGGAGTAGTAGTGTATCGTAATACACCAACCAGACTAACAAGGTAATACGAACAGGGGTAACAAAAAATCCCGAATATACAAATATACACACACATATAACAGAGGAATGCACCGGGAAGTGGAGGATGAAGTTAAACCAAAGTAGGAGAAGAAAGAGAATTATCACACACTCAAAACCTAGCAACATCCATCTTCCAGAAGCGCTCAACTGAGCAGATTAACCCATGCACTGCCCAAAGAAACTTACACCATTTAATAGGAAGGTGAAGTGCTTCTAACCAGTACAGGAGTAATAAAAATCAGCCACTCAGGTCTTCAGAGCTCTAGTTTACTTTCATTTGTCCATAGAATATTCTCCCACAAGGAGTGTATTTTTTTTCTATGTTTGGCAAATTTCAGTTTCTGTATTTATTGCCTGTCTATGTTGTCTACAGTCATGGACAAAAGTTTTGAGAATGACACAAATATTAATTTTTACAAAGTCTACTGCTTCACTTTTTTCTAATGGCAATTTGCATATACTCCAGAATGTTATAAAGAGTCATCAGCTTAACAGCAATTACTTGCAAAGTCAATATTTTGCTAGAAAATTAACTTTATCCCCCAAAACACATTTCAACATCATTGCAGCCCTGCCTTAAAAGGACCAGCTAACCTCTTTTCAGTGATGGCTTCATTAACACAGGTGTGGGTGTTGATGAGGACATGGCTGGAGATCAATCTGTCATGATTAAGTAAGAATGACACCACTGGACACTTTAAAAGGAGGCTGGTGCTTGGCATCATTGTTTCTCTTCTGTTAACCATGGTTATCTCTAAAGAAACACGTGCAGTCATCATTGCAATGCACAAAAATGGCCTAACAGAGAAGAGTATCGCAGCTAGAAAGATTGCACCTCAGTCAACAATCTATCGCATCATCAAGAACTTCAAGGAGAGAGGTTCCATTGTTGCCAAAAAGGCTCCAGGGCGCCCAAGAAAGACCAGCAAGCGCCAGGACCGTCTCTTAAAAGTAGTTCAGCTGCGGGATCGGGCTAAGAGCTGTACAGAGCTTGCTCAGGAATGGCAGCAGGCAGGTGTGAGTGCATCTGCACGCACTGTGAGGCGGAGACTCTTGGAGCAAGGCCTGGTCTCAAGGAGGGCAGCAAAGAAGCCACTTCTCTCCAGAAAAAACATCATGGACAGACTGATATTCTGCAAAAGGTACAGGCAGTGGACTGCTGAGGACTGGGGTAAAGTTATTTTCTCTGATGAATCCCCTTTTCGATTGTTTGGGACATCAGGAAAACGCCTCATTCGGAGAAGACAAGGTGAGCGTTACCACCAGTCTTGTCTCATGCCAACTGTTAAGCATCCTGAAACCATTCATGCGTGGGGTTGCTTCTCAACCAAGGGAATCGGCTCTCTCACGGTCTTGCCAAAAACACAGCCATGAATAAAGAATGGTACCAGAATGTCCTCCAAGAGCAACTTCTCCCAACCCTCCAAGAGCAGTTTGGCGATCAACAATGCCTTTTCCAGCATGATGGAGCACCTTGCCATAAAGCAAAGGTGATAACTAAATGGCTCAGGGAACAAAACATAGAGGTTTTGGGTCCATGGCCTGGAAACTCCCCAGATCTTAATCCCATTGATAACTTGTGGTCAATCATCAAGAGACGGGTGGACAAACAAAAACTTAAAAATTCTGACAAAACGAAAGCATTGATTGTGCAAGAATGGACTGCTATCAGTCAGGATTTGGTCCAGAAGTTGATTGAGAGCATGCCAGGGAGAATTGCAGAGGTCCTGAAGAAGAAGGGTCAACACTGCAAATATTGACTTGCTGCATTAACTCATTCTAACTGTCAATATAAGCTTTTGTTACTCATATGTTTGCAATTATATTTCTGTCGGTGATAAAACCATCTGTCAAACACACATAAAAACCATAGGGTAGCAGATCATGTGAAAATATAATATTTGTGTCATTCTCAAAACTTTTGGCCATGACTGTACATGGCATGTTAGGTTGTTCTGCGTGCCATGTGATGTACACGTTGAAATCATCACTCCAGATATCTTCAGCTCAGCATAAGGGTCTTTGGATGTGGTTTCTTCACCACATTAGAGTTGTGTTTTCAACAGTTTTCCCCCTCCCACCATGTCCGGTGAGGTCCTTACCTGTTCCATCCATGGGGTAAGCAGAGATGCCATCGTCATTGGATAATGTCTTATACCAGGGCTCCTCAAACATTTCTACTGGGCCCAATTAGATAGACCAAGACAATGCCTGGGCCTCACCATCTGTAGTGGACGTCTGGCTAAAATTACAAATCTCCCAATTTTCCTTTTTTGTCTCCCGAACACAATATAATCATATATAAAAAAAAATGCACAAAGAGTAAATTACGGGACTAAATTGGATATTACTTAAGCAATAGAGAGAACTGAGTGCCTGTCATGGCGTCCATGACATTGGCCTCCCAGCTAATGAGGCCAGCCTCACCGTCTGAGATGCAATACTCCAGACTGCTTGTGCCAAGTAATAATAGCATTTCTGATATGCGATTATGATCTGCCGCATCTTCACCGCTGTGGACACGGAACAGGGAATAAAATGACAAGGTGCAGACCGGCGAGTCTAAACACTGATTAATCACCGGCAGCTGGATAATGATATAAGCCGGACACTGGGCGCCATTAATCGTGTCCTGGCTTTGGTTCCTATTGTCTCCTTGTAGTCTCAATGTCTCGGAGCAGTTTCACTAAACACTTTATTTCAGGGGTGTCTTCCCCTCATCCTTCAAACATGCCTCGATCACACCCATTCTCAAAAAGACCTCCCTTGACCCATCCACTGTGTCTAGCTATCGCCCGATATCTCTTCTCCCTTATGCCTCAAAACTACTGGAACAGCATATCCATCTTGAACTGTCCTCCCACCTCTCCTCCTGCTCCCTTTTTGACCGCTTACAATCAGGCTTCCGACTGCATCACTCAACTGAAACTGCCCTAACTAAAGTCACCAACGACCTCCTAACCGCCAAGAGCAAGCGTCACTACTCTGTCCTCCTTCTCCTGGACCTGTCATCTGCCTTCGACACTGTGGACCATTCCCTCCTGTTACAGATTCTCTCATCTCTTGGCATCACAGACTTGGCCCTATCCTGGATATCATCATACCTAACAAACCGAACATTTAGTGTCTCCCTCTCACACACCACCTCCTCACCTCGCCCCCTGTCTGTCGGTGTTCCTCAAGGCTCAGTTCTAGGACCCCTACTCTTCTCCATCTACACCTTTGGCCGATGACACGCAGATCTACCTATCTGGACCTGACCTCACCTCCCTACTGACCAAAATCCCACAATGTCTGTCTGCTATTTCTGCTTTCTTCTCTGTTCGCTTTCTAAAACTGAACATGGACAAAACAGAATTCATCATCTTTCCCCCATCTCACTTTACCCCCCCACCAGACCTGTCCATTAAAGTCAATGGCTGCTCACTTTCCCCAGTCCCGCACGCTCGGTGCCTCGGAGTAATCCTCGACTCTGCCCTCTCTTTCAAGCCATATGTCCAAACCCTAGCCTCCTCAAACTCAAAATATTTCCCGGATCCGTGCATTCCTTGACCACAAAAACACTAGTGCATGCCCTCATCATCTCCCGCTTCGACTACTGCAACCTCCTACTCTCTGGCCTTCCCTCTAGCACTCTGGCACCACTCCAATCCATCTCTGCTGCACGACTAATACACTTGTCTCCCCGTTATTCCCCAGCCTCTCCTCTCTGCCAAGCCCTTCATTGGCTTCCTATCGTTCAGAGGCTCCAGTTCAAAACCCTAACCATGACCTACAAAGCCATCCACAATCTGTCTCCTCATACATCTGTGACATGGTCTCCCGGTACATACCCACACGCAACCTTCGATCCTCTCAAGATCTCCTCCTCTACTCCCCTCTTATCTCTTCTTCCCACAACCGCATACAAAGCTTCTCCCGTGCCTCTCCCATACTCTGGAACTCTCTACCCCAACACATCAGACTCGCGCCTACCATGGAAACCTTCAAAAAGAACCTGAAGACCCACCTCTTCCGACAAGCCTACAACCTGCAGTGATCATCAGTCTACTGAACCACCGCACGACCAGCTCTACCCTTTCCTAGTGTATCCTCACCCATCCCTGTAGACTGTGAGCCCTTGCGGGCAGGGTCCTCTCTCCTTCTGTACTTGTGTGTGCCTTGTATTGCTCATGTTATTATTATTATTATTATTACACATTTATATAGCGCCATTTATTCCATGGCGCTTTACATATGAAAAGGGAAAATATAGACAGGTACAATAAACGTGTGCTAGACAAGGGACACACAAGTACAGAAGGAGAGAGGACCCTGCCCGCGAGGGCTCACAGTCTACAGGGATGGGTGAGGATACACTAGGAAAGGGTAGAGCTGGTCGTGCGATGGTTCAGTAGACTGAGGATCATTGTAGGCTGTAGGCTTGTCGGAACAGGTGAGTCTTCAGGTTCTTCTTGAAGGTTTCCGTTGTTGGTGAAAGTCTGATGTTTTGCGGCAGGAAGTTCCAGAGTATGGGGGAAGCCGGGAGAAGTCTTGTATGCGGTTGTGGGAAGAAGAGATGAGGGGGGAGTCGAGAAGGAGATCTTGAGAGGATCGAAGGTTGCGTGTGTGTAGGTAGCGGGAGACCATGTCACAGATGTATGGAGGAGAAAGGTTGTGGATGGCTTTGTATGTCATGGTTAGGGTTATGAACTGAAGCCTCTGGGCAATAGGAAGCCAGTGAAGGGCCTGGCATAGGGGGAGGCTGGGGAATATCGGGGAGACAGGTGGATTAGTCGGGCAGCAGAGTGTAGGATGGACTGGAGTGGTGCCAAAGTGCTAGAGGGGAGGCCAGACAGTAGGAGGTTGCAGTAGTCGAGGAGGGAGATGATAAGGGCGTGCACTAGTGTTTTTGTGGTTTCATGGTTGAGGAATGAGCGGATCCGGGAAATATTTTTGATTTTGAGGCGGCAGGAGGTGGCGAGGGCTTGGATGTGTGGTTTGAAAGAGAGGGCAGAGTCGAGGATCACCCCAAGGCACCGAGCATGCGGGACTGGGGAAAGAGAGCAGCCATTGACATTGATGGATAGGTCTGGTGGAGGGGAAGAATGAGGTGGGGGAAAGATGATGAATTCTGTTTTGTCCATGTTCAGTTTGAGAAAGCGAGCAGAAAAGAAGGCTGAGATAGCAGACAGACACTGTGGGATTTTGGTCAGTAGGGAGGTGAGGTCAGGTCCAGATAGGTAGATCTGCGTGTCATCGGCGTAGAGGTGATACTGCAAGCCGTGGGATTCTATGAGCTGTCCCAGGCCGAAGGTATAGATGGAGAAGAGTAGGGGTCCTAGGACTGAGCCTTGAGGAACACCGACACACAGGGGGCGAGGTGAGGAGGTGGTGTGTGAGAGGGAGACACTGAATGTTCGGTCTGTTAGGTATGATGAGATCCAGGATAGGGCCAAGTCTGTGATGCCAAGAGATGAGAGAATCTGTAGCAGGAGGGAATGGTCCACGGTGTCGAAGGCAGAAGACAGGTCCAGGAGAAGGAGGACAGAGTAGTGTCGCTTGCTCTTGGCAGATGTACAGATGTTTACTGTACTTGTCTATATTTGCCCCTCTTCACATGTAAAGCGCCATGGAATAAATGGCGCTATAAAAATCTATAATAATAATAATAATAATAATAAAGATATTGTAAAAGCTGCTTGTGAGGAAACGTCCTGGGGGATACGGTTTATGATCGCACCGCTGCCACCAAATGTGATGAAATAATCAATATATATATATATTTTATCAATATCAATCGCAGGGGGGAATAGTTTTAGTTATCCCACCTCTGCCACCAATACGTCACGAACTGCAGGGATTTATGTATATCCCACTTTCCAGTTCCGGTTTGGAACTCACAGCTCTCTGGCGCCCCCCATACCCTCAGGTCAGTCGGGGAACTGCACATAGGATAAGTAGTCGCCAGATGGGCTGCCTGGATGTGTACTGGCTATTAGGCACATTGCAGTGAGGTAAATATAACTACTCCCAGCCGCAGCCAGGCAATACGCTTTTAAACCCCGTTCCATCACTGCCCGTTGTACCCAACAAGCTCAGAACACCCTTTGCTGCCATCAACTTCGATTTTTAATAACAGGTCCGAAGCCAATCCAAATTAGTAGCGTAATTCACTTCAGAGGACATGACAGTACTTTATAGAGCAAGGAGAAACGAAGCTAGTAATTTTATATATTTTACTCCAAAAAGGTAGGCAGTGTTCACAAAAGGTATAACCGATATTACGAAGGGAGACAATTGAAATATGTACAAAACGATTACAAAATAACAGGGATTAACACAAGAAAGGCACTTACAACTGCTTAAGTCATTTCACAGCAGACCAAGCGGTGCGGGGGGGGGGCGATACATCAAAGTGCACAGAGCCTCACTGCATCAAGTTTCCAGGGCAAAAGCTACTGCAAAATGAACTTACACTATCTTATACCCCCTGGTCGTGACATCACTGAGGTGGGTGGAGCTATCGATGCACTCCCCTTTTTACAAATGCCTAATAGCTCATAAGTATCATAAGTCGGGGAGGGACCCTCGTATAGCGACGAACAAAATATCATCTTACTCAGTACGGCGTTGGCGTTCATTTAAGCCCAAACACGGAGTACCTGTATGAACCGGTTAAGTAGGAATCCGTTTCTCGGATTCTGCTCGTGCCAGAGCTTAAGCAAAGGCGCTGGAGTGTAGCTTTAACATCGCAGGTCCTAAATATGTAATTTTTATATCTCTGTCACTGAATGGGGCAGAGTTATTCCATCTGTAATAACTCCCATATATAACAAAGGAAGCACATGGTGGACACAATGAACTGGCTTCTGCTACTTAACACATTCCTGAGGGAGGGGTAGGAGGGGTTTAGTATTGCATGCAGGATAAGTGAATGGATCTAGGGAGAGGGAGAGCTCGCAGCCATGACAGGGGGTAAAGGGGGCTCAAAAGCCCACAGCGCGTGTCTGTACAGCTATGGAACCTTCTAGAAAGGTACTTTGTGAGCATATTCGTAGTACTATTACACTGCTCTTAATATTTAGGGAAGGGGCGACCATGATGACCAGAACGGTGTCTGGAGAGTGCGGAGATTATCAGGAGAAAACTGTAGTCTACTCCAATAAATGATGACAAATTATAAAGGTGAAAGAAGGAAATCTGAATTTCCCTCTAGGTTTCCTCAAAATGAATCTGTGAAGAATGAATACGATGCCGAGCTGTCCGAGAACAGAGGAGAAGCTGGGTAACAGAAGTCACCACCAGAGAAAGCTGTAAGACCACCGACATGTCCTCACTATTCACATGGGAAGCAGAAGGCTTCAGTGTAAGTCCACGGCTCTTCTAGTTATACGGAATATCATGGGGACGACTCTTAATCGTCCTTAGTGAAGACTCCCAGGTGCAGGACTCCAGATACAAGATAATACTTCAGGCAGTTGTCTGACCGGTGTCGGCTCATCTGTAATGTTTGTTAGTCCAGCGATAATCACAACGGAGACTGGAGCTCTGGTTCCTGTTCAGACGTCCCTGATGGATCTCATATACATCGTACACTGAGGCCTCTCCTATATTACACGGGATGGAGATTACACAGGATGGAGGCCTCCCCCACATTACACGGGATGGAGGCCTCCCCTACACTACACGGGATGGAGGCCTCCCCTACACTACACGGGATGGAGGCCTACCCTACATTACATGGGATGGAGGCCTCTCCTATATTACACGGGATGGAGGCCTCCCCTACACTACACGGGATGGAGATTACACGGGATGGAGGCCTCCCCTACACTACACGGGATGGAGGCCTCCCCTACACTACACGGGATGGAGGCCTCTACTACATTACAAGGGATGGAGGCCTCCCCTACATTACACGGGATGGAGGCCTCCCCTACATTACACGGGATGGAGGCCTTCCCTACATTACACGGGATGGAGATTACACAGGATGGAGGCCTCCCTACACTACACAGGATGGAGGCCTCCCCTACACTAAGCGGATGGAGGCCTCCCCTACATTACAAGGGATTGAGGCCTCTACTGCGCTACACGGGATGCAGGCCTCCCCTACACTACACGGGATGGAGGTCTCCCCTACACTACATGGGATGGAGGCCTCTCCTCTATTACACGAGATGGAGGCCTCCCTTACACTACACGGGATGGAGGCCTCCCCTACATTACACAGGATGGATACCTCTCCTACACTACACGGATGGAGACCTCCCCTACATTACACAGGATGGAGGCCTCTCCCACATTACACGGGATGGAGGCCCCTCCCACATTACACGGGATGGAGGCCCCTCCCACATTACATGGGATGGAGGCCTCTCCCACATTACACGGGATGGAGGTTTTTTCTATCATGAGAGGTTGGATAATTTGGGAATAATTAGTTAAGAAAAAAAGAGATCTCATTTACATGTATAAATATATGTGTGGTCAGTACAGAGGACGGAACAGGACTTATTCCTTCCATAGACCACATTGAGGACCAGGGGGCGCTCATTACAGGTTACAAATCATCAGATAATGATAAAAATATAGAAGAGTTTACCCCTCCACTCATCAGATAATAATAGAAATATAGAAGAGTTTACCCCTCCACTCAGCAGATAATAATAGAAATATAGAAGAGTTTACCTCTCCACTCAGCAGATAATAATAGAAATATAGAAGAGTTTACCTCTCCACTCAGCAGATAATAGAAATATAGAAGAGTTTACCTCTCCACTCAGCAGATAATAATAGAAATATAGAAGAGTTTACCCCTCCACTCAGCAGATAATAATAGAAATATAGAAGAGTTTACCTCTCCACTCAGCAGATAATAGAAATATAGAAGAGTTTACCTCTCCACTCAGGAGATAATAATAGAAATATAGAAGAGTTTACCTCTCCACTCAGCAGATAATAATAGAAATATAGAAGAGTTTACCTCTCCACTCAGCAGATAATAGAAATATAGAAGAGTTTACCTCTCCACTCAGCAGATAATAATAGAAATATAGAAGAGTTTACCTCTCCACTCAGCAGATAATGATAGAAATATAGAAGAGTTTACCTCTCCACTCAGCAGATAATAATAGAAATATAGAAGAGCTTACCTCTCCACTCAGCAGATAATAGAAATATAGAAGAGTTTACCTCTCCACTCAGCAGATAATAATAGAAATATAGAAGAGTTTACCTCTCCACTCAGCAGATAATAATAGAAATATAGAAGAGTTTACCTCTCCACTCAGCAGATAATAGAAATATAGAAGAGTTTACCTCTCCACTCAGCAGATAATGATAGAAATATAGAAGAGTTTACCTCTCCACTCAGCAGATAATAATAGAAATATAGAAGAGTTTACCTCTCCACTCAGCAGATAATAATAGAAATATAGAAGAGTTTACCTCTCCACTCAGCAGATAATAGAAATATAGAAGAGTTTACCTCTCCACTCAGCAGATAATAATAGAAATATAGAAGAGTTTACCCCTCCACTCATGTCATGGGTGCATCGCCACGAAGATCGTCGCGATTGCACATTCTGACTTCTCACAGCTGAGCTGCTGTTTCTTTGTGTTTGGTAATGAGAGAGTTAATTTTACCTAGCTCTTTGCTAAGACTAGGTCCAGCCTCGCCCGGCTGCTTTGGATTATGTTCTAATTAGTTTCCTTTATATTCCTGCCAGTCTGGGTGTTTGATGCCGGTGAAAGCATTCATATAGTTTAGCAGACTGGATCGGTTCTGAGAATACTTAAGCTAAGAGCTCCTTAGTTGTTTTTACTCTTACAGCTTATAGTTTATCTCTGAGACCTAAGGTGTTCCTACTGTGTGTGAAGGGTATGCCACACTAAACAATATCGCTAACGGGATCGCTAAAAAACGTCACTATTTAGCGATCCCGTTAGCGATATTGTTCAGTGCGGCAGCTTCCAGCGACGAGCTTCCTGCTGTGATCTCGCTCGTCGCTGGAATCGTTCCGGACCCTATTTTATCGTCGGCGCTCCCGCTGGGTAAGTATCTAATCGCTGTGTGGCACCTTTTCTTAGCGATTTAGCGGTACTTTTGTACCGCTAAAGTCGTTAAGAAGATCGCTAACGGCGATAGCGTCGTTAACTATATCGCTAAATGCGGCAGCATTTAGCGATATAGAAACAATCCCGCTAGCGATCTCATTAGTATGCAACGCTAACGAGATCGCTAGCGGGATAGCTTAGTGTGGCAGTACCTTGAGTGTTGTATGTAAGACTTTATTTACTTTATTTCTTATCTTTCTTGTTTGTCTTTCTGTTCATTAACCGTTACCTGGTCATTCCCTTTGGTGGTATTCAGGGTCCTTCTTAGGACTAGAATACAGTTGGCAGGGATTGATAGGAGACAGGGTTTACGCTGGTGGCCTGGACCTCTGTACCTTTAACAGTACCTCCAGGTTGAGGGATTAGTTAGGACCCCAGTTAGGGTCAGCTTAGACCCCGGTCACCCTCTAGCCGGAGACAGCGTATAACGGATTCCGTTCTGACTCACTGGACTTTCTGTCAGGTAAATCTATGTTATCATATAGCTATGCGCATGTTATATAGTATGTTGCCCTTTTGATATAGATTATTGTCATCACATATATATATCTGCTATACAGCGTGACATTTTCACCGGCCCATACTAAAGATTCTCCCCAGCTATCATGGATCCAGTAGCCCAGCTGGCCCGGCAGTTGCAGGGGTTGTCCATGGAGTTGGCAGACATTAAGTCCAAGGTTTTGTCCCCCCCGGAGCAAACCAGATCTGAACCTAAGGTTGCTCTCCCGGACAGGTTCACTGGTGGGCGGGACAAATTTTTTACTTTCCGGGAGGCATGTAAATTGTACTTTCGGCTGCGGCCTCGGTCATCTGGGAGTGAAGAGCAGAGGGTGGGAATTGTTATCTCGCTCTTACAAGGGGATCCTCAATCTTGGGCGTTCTCTATTCCTCCAGGCTCCCCAGATCTCCAGTCAGTGGATCGATTTTTTACTGCCCTGGGTCTGGTATATGATGATCCGGATCGAGTCTCCCTTGCTGAAACAAGGTTACGTAAAATACGGCAAGGAAATCGTCCAGCGGAGGAATATTCTTCTGAGTTCCGTAGATGGGCAACAGATACTCAGTGGAATGACCCAGCTCTTAGGAGCCAGTTTTGTCAAGGGTTGTCTGACAAATTAAAAGATGTGTTGGCTCAGTATGATTCTCCTCCATCACTGGAGGCTGCTATGGCCCTCGCTATTCGCATTGATAGACGTCTTCGGGGAAGACGCGAGGTAACTCCGCCCCCCGTGATGACTCCACCTACTACTAAAGTCCCTTATACTGAGGTTCCCCTGGTCTGTTCTGAGGAACCCATGCAGTTGGGAGGGACATCATTTTGTAGGAGGGAATCAGCGGTGCGCCGCAAGACTAGAAGGTGTTTCTTTTGCGGGAGAGAGGGACATTTTGTTGGGGGGTGTCCATCCCGGACCTCTTTGAACCAAGGAGTTAACCTGGGAGTGTGTATTTCGTCCCCAAATCCCTCTCAGTTTCTCGTGCCTGCGGAGGTGGTGATTGGTACTAGAACTGAGAGGATTTCTGTTTTCTTGATAGTGGGTCCGGGGCTAATTTGGTGGACACTCGGTTTGCCCAGGTGCATGGTATGCAACTGAGTGTATTGGCCAAACCGGTCCCTATACTCTCTATTGATTCTAGACCTCTTGGTCAAGGTAGCTTGGTACAAGCTGTTCATAACATAGATCTTCGAGTAGGGGCAATACATAAAGAGCAATTGTCTTGTTATGTGTTGGAGGGTCTGCCTGCTCCTATTGTGTTGGGACTTCCTTGGTTGGCTAAACATAACCCAGTGATTGATTGGCAATCCAGAAAGATAAGCCAGTGGGGTGAATTTTGCAAGAATAACTGCATGAGCACGGTCATCGGTGCGGTTGTGCCTAGGACTTTGCCTCCTTTTCTGGAGGACTTTTGGGAGAAGTTCTCAGAGGAGGGGTGTAAAGAGTTACCTCCTCATCGCACATATGACTTCTCAATAAAGTTGCTTCCTGATGCCTTATCTCGTACTTTCCCAGGGGTCGGGAAGACGGATGATCCGGTTCCTATTCCTCAGGAGGGAGTTGTAGTGTCAGCTGTATGCTCTGAGCTTGAGGGGGAGGTGTTGGGGGCTCAGGGGACGCCCCTGTGGGACTTCCAGGGAGACTGATAGTTCCAGATCGCTTAAGACTGAAGGTTACGGAGAACCCTTACAAACAGATGGCTGATAGAAGGAGAGTTTCTGGTCTAGATCTGAGGGTGAACGATCTGGTGTGGTTGTCTACCAGGAATATAAAACTTAAAGTTCCCTCCTGGAGGTTGGGTCCCAGATTCATCGGGCCATACAGGATCAGTTCCATAATTAATCCTGTGGCATTTCGTCTGGACCTCCCTCCTACGTTTAAAATTCATAATGTGTTTCACAAGTCATTACTTAAAAAGTATGTGGCACCAGTCATACCGTCACCTCTACCTTCTCCTTCAGTGGTAGTCAATGATAACGTGGAAGTTCATTGGAGGGGGTATGGTCCTGAGGAGAGGACGTGGGTCCCTGCGTCTGATGATAACGCAGATCGATTGGTTCGGACCTTTCACACAATTTACCCGGACAGACCTGGTCATGAGGGTCCGGAGGCCCCTCGTAGAAGGGGGGGTACTGTCATGGGTGCATCGCCACGAAGATCGTAGCGATTGCACATTCTGACTTCTCACAGCTGAGCTGCTGTTTCTTTGTGTTTGGTAATGAGAGAGTTAATTTTACCTAGCTCTTTGCTAAGACTAGGTCCAGCCTCGCCCGGCTGCTTTGGATTATGTTCTAATTAGTTTCCTTTATATTCCTGCCAGTCTGGGTGTTTGATGCCGGTCAAAGCATTCATATAGTTTAGCAGACTGGATCGGTTCTGGGAATACTTAAGCTAAGAGCTCCTTAGTTGTTTTTACTCTTACAGCTTATAGTTTATCTCTGAGACCTAAGGTGTTCCTACTGTGTGTGAGTGTTGTATGTAAGACTTTATTTACTTTATTTCTTATCTTTCTTGTTTGTCTTTCTGTTCATTAACCGTTACCTGGTCATTCCCTTTGGTGGTATTCAGGGTCCTTCTTAGGACTAGAATACAGTTGGCAGGGATTGATAGGAGACAGGGTTTACGCTGGTGGCCTGGACCTCTGTACCTTTAACAGTACCTCCAGGTTGAGGGATTAGTTAGGACCCCAGTTAGGGTCAGCTTAGACCCCGGTCACCCTCTAGCCGGAGACAGCGTATAACGGATTCCGTTCTGACTCACTGGACTTTCTGTCAGGTAAATCTATGTTATCATATAGCTATGCGCATGTTATATAGTATGTTGCCCTTTTGATATAGATTATTGTCATCACATATATATATCTGCTATACAGCGTGACAACTCAGCAGATAATAATAGAAATATAGAAGAGTTTACCTCTCCACTCAGCAGATAATAATAGAAATATAGAAGAGTTTACCCCTCCACTCAGCAGATAATGATAGAAATATAGAAGAGTTTACCCCTCCACTCAGCAGATAATGATACAAATATAGAAGAGTTTACCTCTCCACTCAGCAGATAATGATAGAAATATAGAAGAGTTTACCTCTCCACTCAGCAGATAATAATAGAAATATAGAAGAGTTTACCCCTCCACTCAGCAGATAATAATAGAAATATAGAAGAGTTTACCTCTCCACTCAGCAGATAATAATAGAAATATAGAAGAGTTTATCCTCCACTCAGCAGATAATAGAAATATAGAAGAGTTTACCCTCCACTCAGCAGATAATAGAAATATAGAAGAGTTTACCTCTCCACTCAGCAGATAATAATAGAAATATAGAAGAGTTTACCCTCCACTCAGCAGATAATAGAAAATAGAAGAGTTTACCTCTCCACTCAGCAGATAATAATAGAAAATAGAAGAGTTTATCTCTCCACTCAGCAGATAATAGAAATATAGAAGAGTTTACCCCTCCACTCAGCAGATAATGAAATATAGAAGAGTTTACCTCTACACCAGCAGATAATATAGAAATATAGAAGAGTTACCCCTCCACTCAGCAGATAATAATAGAAATATAGAAGAGTTTACCCCTCCACTCAGCAGATAGAAATATAGAAGAGTTTACCTCTCCACTCAGCAGATAATAGAAATATACGGATTTTTGTGTTACTCACCGTAAAATCCTTTTCTCCGAGACGCTCATTGGGGGACACAGGACTGTGGGTGTATGCTACTGCCACTAGGAGGCTGACACTAAGTAAACATAAAAAAAGGTTAGCTCCTCCTCCGCCGTATACACCTCAGCACTGGCCGCAGGCAAACCCAGTTTAGTGCAAAAAGCAGTAGGAGGCTAAAACAAAAATCAGTGTTAATACAGGTACAATATATCCAGAAGTAAATCTACTGATATAGACCCAAGCAAACAAAATTAGCTTAGAAAGCAAAGCCATCCGGCTATAAGGGAGGGTGCTGTGTCCCCCAATGAGCGTCTCGGAGAAAAGGATTTTACGGTGAGTAACACAAAAATCCGTATTTCTCCTTCGTCTCATTGGGGGACACAGGACTGTGGGACGTCCCAAAGCAGTCCACTTGGGTGGGAAACTGACTCCACAGTGCAATTATACATAGGCATTGCTCATAGGTGCGCTACCGCGCCCTGAAGAATCCTTCTACCCAGGCTAGCATCCGCTGACGCCTGAGTATGGACATTATAATGTTTTGAAAAAGTATGCAAACTGGACCAGGTTGCCACCTTACAAACCTGTTCCGCCGAAGCCTGATGCCGAAGAGCCCAGGAAGCACCCACTGCTCTGGTGGAGTGAGCCCTGATTCCTGCGGGAACCACCGCGCCTCTGATGCGGTAGGCCTCTTGAATGGTTACCCGTATCCATCTAGCTAAAGTTGACCTAGACGCAGCGAGTCCCTTCCTGCGACCCTCAGGGAGGATAAACAGCGTGTCCGTCTGCCTAAAGGATGCCGTCCGAGATACATATCTCATGAGTGCTCTCACCAGATCCAGCGTATGGAGAGCTTTTTCTACCCGGTGCGTCGGAGCTGGGCAAAATGAGGGCAAAACAATGTCCTCATTGATGTGAAATGAGGACACGACTTTAGGCAAAAAAGGAGGTGCTGGCCTAAGCACTACCTTATCACGGTGGAAAAGTAAATACGGAGCTCGGCAGGATAGTGCTGCCAGCTCCGAAACCCGCCTTATGGATGTTATGGCCACTAAAAATACCACCTTCCAGGAAAGGTATGTCAGGGAAACCTCCTGAAGAGGCTCAAAAGGAGATTCTTGCAGAACTCCCAGAACCAGATTGAGATCCCAAACATCTAAGGGAGCCTTGTAGGGGGCACTATATGGACAACCCCTGAATAAAGGTCTTGACCTGTAAATTAGATGCGATCCTTCGCTGAAAAAGAACCGACAAGGCCGAAATTTGACGCCTAAGAGTACTTGGTGCTAAGCCTGAATCTAAGCCTGCTTGGAGAAAAGACAGAATGTTGGGGATTGAAAAGTGAAGTGGGGAATAACCATGTTCCCTGCACCATGTAAAAAAGACCTTCCAAGTACCGTGGTAGATACGAGCCGAGGTGGGTTTTCTGGCGCTAGCCATTGTGGCGGCGACCTTTTTGGAGAATCCAGCCCTAGTCAGAATCCAAGATTCAACGGCCAGGCCGTCAAACACAGGACCGCTAAGTTCTGGTGGTAAACTGGGCCCTGGGAGAGAAGATCCACGCGTTCTGGCAGACGCCAGGGTGCGTCGCTGAGCAGCTTTACCAGCTCTGCGTACCATGAGCGACGCGGCCAATCGGGAGCGATCAATATCGCTGGTACCCCCTCTAACCTGATCTTCCTGATCACCCTTGGGAGCAGAGCCATTGGTGGAAACAAGTACAGAAGATTAAACTGATTCCATGGTAGAACCAGGGCATCCACTGCAATTGCCTGCGGATCTCGGTACCGGGAGACAAAGTTGGGCACCTTGGCGTTTATCCTGGAGGCCATCAGGTCCACATCTGGGGTTCCCCAACGTAGGCATATCTGCTGGAATACCTCGGGATGTAGCGACCATTCCCCTGACGCTATCCCCTGACGGCTGAGAAAATCCGCTGCCCAGTTCTCCTCGCCTGGAATGTGGACCGCTGATATCACAGAGTGATTTCTTTCTGCCCAGGATAGAATGTGTCCTACCTCGCGCATGGCTGCCCTGCTGCGGGTACCCCCTGATGATTTATGTATGCCACCGCTGTGGCATTGTCCGATTGTATTCGGACAGGGCGGCCCGCCAAATGATGGTGAAAACGCCTCAGAGCCAGCCGAACAGCTCGGATCTCCAAAATATTGATTGGGAGGGTCGCTTCCTGCCGACACCAAGTCCCCTGAGCTGTATAGTGACGAAACACTGCTCCCCATCCGAGAAGGCTGGCGTCCGTTGTGACTATCAGCCAATGGACTGGAGGAAAATATCGCCCCTGGCGAAGAGTGATGTCCCTTGTCCACCACGAAAGCGTCTGTCTGACCTGCCGGGACAGACGGCACTGAAAATTGAGCGAGTAAGGGCTCCCGTTCCATACTGCCAAGAGAGCATGCTGAAGGGAGCGGAGATGGAACTGGGCAAATGGAATGGCTTCGATCGCTGCCACCATCCTTCCTAGGACCCTCATACAAAACCGGATGGTGTGAGGTATTGGTTGGCGAAGGATCCGTACCTCCTGACGGAGAACTAGAGCCTTCTCCTGAGGAAGAGTTATCAACCCTTGAGCAGTGTTGAAAATCATTCCTAAAAAGGTGATCCTTTGAGATGGCACGGGAGACGATTTCTTTAGATTCACCAGCCACCCCAGGCGAGCAAGGGTGTCTAGCGTAATGCTGACACTCTTCTCGCAAGCCTGATAGGACGGACCCTTGATGAGGAGATCGTCCAAATATGGCAAAATGACTATCCCCCGGGAGTGCAGAATGGACACAACGGCAGCCATAACCTTTGTGAACACCCTGGGGGCTGTGGCTAGTCCGAACGGCAAAGCTGTGAACTGGAAGTGAAGGTTGCCGATGGCAAACCGAAGAAACCTCTGATGAGGAGGAAATATGGGGATGTGGAGATAGGCATCCTGAATGTCTATTGATGCTAGAAATTCCCCCTTTTCCATGGCTGCAATAACCGATCGTAGAGACTCCATTCGAAACCGTCGAATTCTGACAAATTGATTCAGTCGTTTTAGGTCCAAAATGGGTCTGACAGAGCCGTCCTTCTTGGGTACTATGAACAGATTGGAGTAAAACCCCTGACCCCTTTCGACCTCTGGAACAGGAACAATGACCCCGCTGCGCCGAAGAGATTCGACCGCCTTGAATAAGGCGTGAACACGGGATTCTTTTCTGGGAAGACGTGAAGGAAAAAATCGATTTGACGGACGATTGATGAATTCTATTTTGTACCCCGAGGAAACTAACTCCCTGACCCACTTGTCGTGAGTAATTGATAGCCAAGTGGGGCGAAACCAGAGTAAGCGGCCGCCTACTCTGGATAAATTGACCGGATTCTGCCTCCAGTCATTTATCCGAATATCTTTGGGATTTAGACCCTCTAGATCTTGGCTGTTGAGATCGCATTCTTCCCAAAGGGTTGGTCTTGTAGGAGACTTGGCGATCTCTGGCCTGATTAGGTCGACCTGAGCCGCTGGAGGTGGCTGGCGCGGCCCAACCTGGGTTACGAAAGGCCCTAAAGCGAGGCTGAAGCTGTCGGCGAAAAGGCTGTCTAATCCTCTGCTGAGGAAGGAAACTGCTCTTTCCTCCCGTCGCATCAGATATGAGCTGATCCAACTTCTCGCCAAATAATCGGCCGCTCTGATAGGGTAAGGACGTAAGTGATTTCTTTGAGGTTGAATCCGCTCGCCAAGTTCTCAACCACAAAGCTCTCCTGATAGCAATCGCATTAGCTGCAGCTAATGCCGCGCAATTTGCCGCATCCATAGAAGCGTTAATTAAAAAATCTCCTGCAAGAGCTATCTGATTGGAGATTTCCGTTACCTCAGAAGGCACCTCTATACCGTGAAGGGCTCTATTTAGAGACTCCGACCAAGATATCATGGCCTTAGCAACCCAAGTCGCTGCAAAAGAAGGAGAGAGTGCAGAGCCTGATGCCTCAAACACTGAGCGGGCCAAACTTTCAACCAGACGATCCGTTGGATCCTTGATCGAGGAACCATTAGGAAGGGAGAGAAGCGTTTTAGACGCTAAACGCGATACAGGAGGATCGACTGTAGGAGATTCTGCCCACACTTTCAGAAGTTCGGGAGCAAAAGGATAT
>JARQOD010003860.1:0-60381 GCA_033576555.1 Oophaga sylvatica | reverse complement strand
CGTCCAAAAACGGACCTAACGGACGACCATCCGTCAAAATCCGTCACTAATGCAAGTCTATGGGAAAAAAACGGATCCGCAAAAAAAAAATGGCGGATCCGTTTTTTTCACATTTTGACGGATTTTGACTGACGTCGCACGACTGAAGTGTGAAAGAGGCCTAAGACAAGTGAAGGAGGGACAAGTGAGGGGAGACCGGCCAAAAAATGAGAACAAGGATGAATTATCAGCGCCACACAATAAGAGAAAAAATAATGGATTTACCTGTGGCAAAACAATTTTGTATGCCCGGTCATAGCATGATGGATATGGAATTACTGGTATTAAAATATAACTTCAAATATGAGAAAGATACAAAGGTTTCAGAATATAAGCTCATCATGACCTTTGACACTGTTAGTGATGGAATGAATAGATCACACGGATTTATGTCATTCTATATCAATTAAGGAATCTGCGTCTCTGCCCTTCCAGGGGCATGAAAACACAAAACCAGACCCCAATCAGAGGGCAATAAAACTTTCTATCCTTATCTAGGAACTGTTACAATATTTATGTTCATCCCTCTGTGATAATGACAGTTCTGCTACACGTCACTTACTTGTCTTACCTATTTCACTATTCCTGTGTCCTGTTGTGTATAGAAATATGTGATGCTTCATTTTTTGTTTTAGTCTTTGCCTGATGAAGAGACCTGAGTAGTCTCGAAAGCTTGCAATTTGTTACCATCTTTTCAGTTATCCATTAAAAGGTATCAACCACTGAGGACTCTCAAGTCTAAATATTTATCTATCTACTGGCTAACACGGTACGAAGATACACGTTTCCTAACTTCAAGAATAAAAATAAAGACACTGCAAATATAAACGCATATATGCACATGCCAAAATGGGAACAACACACCACCCAAAAAATTGGTTACAAAATATAGTGTTGTAAATTTAAGAATAAAAGTCCATTTTTGTATTTATGAATAATGCTTAAGGAACGCTATGTTAAACCATAACATAGTGAAGACAATGGATTTTGTAATAGTCACTCATCATCATCATCATTGCAATTTAGATGTGACAGTCACAGACATTTCAATTATTTAAGTTAATAAAATCGTTACTTTGTACAGCATGTATGACATGTCCAGCATGGACTCATCAATGTGATGACGCAATAATGTACGATAAAAAATAACCATTTAAAAAAACATAATGCATTGTCACAATTTAAGTGTGTGCCTGCAAGTGTAGGTGAAACAAAGGCTACGGATAGCAAAGGTATATTCTATGTCTGTATCAGACAGTGGACAGCCTCTGATGGGTAATGGCGATGTTATACTGTACGTCAATAAAGTCTGCGGCTGCAATCATGCATTTTTTGCTTGTACAGTGTTGAAGAGGGTAAAAGCATGTCTGGTTGCGCAAGGCTTTATCCGTCAACACTACCTTCCTACTGTCACGCGTAGGGTAGGGTAGCGTGTGTCAATTAGATGACTCTATAAAATGTGACGTTACGCAGCGTTATTGCGCCCTAGGGACACCAAAAATACGACAGCAGTAATCATTTACTGTCTAATACTCCACCTATGACCAACAAAAAAAGACCGTTCCCTCTTTAACAATCTACAAGACTAACAACCATAATGGTTGACGCTGACTTTATTGAGGTACAGTATTACATCGACATTGTCCATGAGTAACTATGCACTGTGATACCTATATACCATTATTAATTTATATCTGTTGTGGTTGTTTCAACAGCACTTGCAGGTATAACTAGTACTACCTATTGTCAGTATGCATGATGCACTTTGTAGATGTAATAATTTATTATTGCACATTATTACCAGGTTTAGATGCTGGCCATTTCATATATGGTGTGTGAAGTTACAGTTGGCATCAGTATGTGTATTTTATAATGTCTGTCATAAATAAAACTCGTGATGATGATGATGAGGATTTTATGATTCGTACATCCATTGACTGCATTATCTTACAGGTACAGATAAAGTTCCTTAAAAAGCATTAATTGATAAGTATGAAATGTACTTTTATGCATTAATTTCAAAAAGTGAACACTATGTTTTAGTTTTTGTTACCATTTCTAATAGACATGTGCAGATATGCGCTGTGATGACAAATTATTATTTGTCCATATTTGTCATAAAAATTTATCATTCTAGGCCTGGAAAACTTCACAATTTCATGTTTTAAGCATAACAATCAGGGTGACGGCTCTTCCCTATTTGGAGCATGTTCGACATGGGTTTTTCTGTGCATGTGTAGGGAACAGGAGACTTCTTGCCGGACACACAGCAGGGGAACAGCTGGCGTTACTGAACCCCACTAACACTATAGCTTGTGTATTGGTCTGTGGACACGACACTTCTGAGCAGCAACTGGCAGTGTTGTAGCCCAGGGAGTAGAGTTCAGCTGGTAGAAAGATGAACATAACAGGAGACATGGATAACGTTGCGAACCAGTTATTTAATCTGAAAACGGACAGACAAATTCTGGCGAGATCCATGCCTTGTTCATTTTCAGAAAAGTAAGCCGGTCTACATTATCGGAGGATAGTCGCATGCGACGGTCTGTTAGTACACCACCTGCAGCACTAAAGACGCGCTCCGATAATACACTGGCAGCAGGGCAAGCCAGCACCTCCAATGCATACTGGCTAAGCTCTGGCCATGTATCCAGCTTAGAGACCGAAAACTTGAATGGGGAAGAGCCATCTGGGAGTACACTGAGAGGGAAAGACATGTAGTCTGTCACCATCTTACGGAAACGTTGCCTCCTGCTGACTGGAGCCGTCTCGGATGGTGTAGACATTTGTGGCGCTGCCACAAAACTTCGCCACATTTGGAACATACTGGTCTTGCCTTTTGAAGAGGCGCTGCTTGTGCTCCCTCTTGTTGCAGAGCTGTCTCCACTGCCTCGACGCACAGAGCTGCTTTGTAAAGCAGTAGCAGCAGCAGTGCTCTCGGCTGGAATGGAGAACATTATGGATTGCACCAGTGTGTCTTGGTACTCCCGCATTTTACGCTCCCGGTTCAACGGTGTGATGAGGCTTTGTAAGTTGTCCCGGTAGCGAGGGTCTAGGAGGGTGTACACCCAATAATCAGACGTGGTGAGAATGTGGGCGATGCGGCGGTCGTTTCTCAGGCACTGCAGCATGAAATCAACCATGTGCTGCAGACTCCCAACTGGCCAAGAAACGCTGTCCCCTGCAAGAGGCGTAATCTCTGCCTGCTCTGCATCACCCCACCCTCGCTCTACATACTGACTAGAGCGTTGTGTACCTCCCTCTGGAGCGATGTCTTCCTCCTCCATTGACTCCTCCTCATCCTCCTCACAAAGTGAGCCCTGCCCAGCCCTTTGTGAGGAACCACGTTGCGCTGACTGTCCAGAAGGTGATGGAATTTGTGACTCCTCATCCTCCACCTCTTCCAAAACCTCATCCCTTAGTGCTTGCAGTGTTTTTTGAAGCAGGCAGATAAGGGGGACAGTCAGGCTGACTAGTGCATCATCTGCACTCGCCATCCGCATTGACTCATCAAACGCACGCAAAACGTGGCAGATGTCCTTCATAGAGGCCCACTCAGTAGTGGTGAAGTGTGAACGGCGCAAATTGCGAGTTGATTGCGCCTGATGCAGCTGATACTCCATTACTGCTGGCTGCTGCTCACACAACCGCTCCAACATATGTAACGTGGAATTCCACCTGGTGGGTACGTCACATATGATGCGATGTTCAGGAAGGCGAAATCTGCGTTGCAGAGCTGCAATGCGCGATCTGGCCATGCTGGAACGTCGCAAGTGAGCGCACTCTAGGCGGACCTTGTGCAGCAGTGCATCAAGATCCGGATAGTCCCTCAAAAAACTCTGCACGACCAAGTTGAGCACATGTGCCAGACATGGTATGTGAGTGAGGTTGCCAAGGCCCAGAGCTGCCACCAGATTTCGGCCATTGTCACACACTACCAAGCCTGGCTGGAGATTCGCTGGCAAAAACCACACGTCGCTCTCCTGCTTGATGGCATAATCTGCTATACGGTTTAAAATAAAAGCATACAAGTACATATCAGAATCCATTAATGATGGCTAAGTAACAGTATGTACACCATTTTTATTGTGTAGACAATGAATGGCTGACTTAAAAACATAATCAGCATTACAAGTTATCTTTGACATTCATAAAACTTTACATTTGGTGAATAATATCACTAAAATTTTTTAAAAAATATCTAAAATTTCCATCATGTAATACTGATAATATGTGCCAATCATTTATATTAACAAACAAAAAATTTAAAAAGTGCATAGTGCAGAGTGAAAACAGATATTTATGCCTGACTGTGGACTTGCAAGCATGACAACGGATAGATAAGGTATTATAGATGAGACTGCATAGCCACAGATGGTGAATGGCGATGTAATAGTGTACCTCAATAAAGTGTGCGTTACTACTACATCCTTTTTTTTATATAGCTTTATAAAGGTTACGTGCATGTATGGTTGCGCCTTTGTTTGGACGCACAGACTGGCTTTCTGCTGTGACGCGTTGGGTATTGGAGCGTCTGTACGTCTTATGACGCAGACTAACATTCACGGTGCGCATCGTTCATCATCGCAAGCGTACCGACAACACAAAGGCGTTGTCATGACTGCTTTACTCAGTAAACATGCACCTATGATGAAACATACACTCATGTGCCCTATTACATAACAAGCTACAAGAAAAACGAGTGTGAGGTGTGACACAGCTGTTTTGTTAAGGTACAGTATTATATCGACATTGTACAGGTGTCGCTATTCAGTCTGATAAATAGATATCATTCACCTATTCTATCAGTTGTCGTTCTTTCAGCACCACTTACAGGTATATATTTTGCTATTGTGACTATGCACTATTGACTTTACCAAGGTAATGCATGATTTTTGTTAGCGATTATCATGTTTACATGAAGGACCTTTATGATATGGGCTGTTAACTTTCTAATTAAATATGTATTTTTTAAAATGACACAAATATAAGTAATGTTGAAGAGGACTATTCCTACATGCATTGTTTGCACAATATTACAGGTGTACATCACGTCCCTTAATCAACATTGGATTATTATATTTACTTGTATGCTTTTATTTAAAAGGCAAGAACACTGAAGTATAACCTTCGCACTGCAGCAGTTGTCAAAGTTCAACCCACATTATGCACTTCCAACATTGCAGAATTTGAGTCATGATGTGAGTTGGATTTGTCTAAGCTATGGAGTGACAAGGTTGACCATCAGTATCCTATAGCATAAGTAGGCTTTTGTGTTTGCATTTGTTTTCGACATGTGCATATCTGTAATAATATGTCACAATTATTTTGTAACAGATTTGTGACAAAGACTAATCATTTTATGGTTTTAAAGTTGACGTTTCAAATGTTTACAGCTTAGAAATCAGGGTGTAGCCTCATATCTATGTGTAGCACTAGACACTTTGACATGTCATGTTTTTTTCACCATGATTAGGTAGCTAGCAGTAATTTTTGCCGGACACACAGCAGGGGAACAGCAGGCGTTACTGAACCCCACAAACACATCAGCGATTGTTTTCATCTGTGCATCTAACACTTCTGAGCAGCAACTGGCGGTGTTGAAGCCCAGGGTCAAGGAGGGTGTAGGCATAGGCCTAGTATGAGATGTTTGAAGTTGAAGTTGTAGTTAGCAGCAGTAATTTTTGCCAGACACACAGCAGGGGAACAGCAGGCGTTACTGAACCCCACAAAACACATCAGCGATTGTTTTCATCTGTGCATCTAACACTTCTGAGCAGCAACTGGCGGTGTTGAAGCCCAGGGTCAAGGAGGGTGTAGGCAGAGGCCTAGTATGAGATGTTTGAAGTTGAAGTTGTAGTTAGCAGCAGTAATTTTTGCCAGACACACAGCAGGGGAACAGCAGGCGTTACTGAACCCCACAAACACATCAGCGATTGTTTTCATCTGTGCATCTAACACTTCTGAGCAGCAACTGGCGGTGTTGAAGCCCAGGGTCAAGGAGGGTGTAGGCATAAAATATTGAGTTATTGCCTTGTTACGTGGCCATTGCAAATGTATGTACTTCAAACAAGAATAAATGAAGTTTTACTAGGACAATAAAATGATGAATTGCAATTCCAAGAATAGAAAAATATTTATACTTGAGAGTCCTCTGTGGTTGATACCGTTTAATGGCTAACTGAAAATATGGTAACAAATTCCAAGCTTTCGAGACTACTCAGGTCTCTTCATCAGGCTAAGACTAAAACAAAAATGAAGAATCACATATTTCTACACACACAGGACACAGGAATAGGTAAGGCCTCTTTCACACTTCCGTTGTGTGACGTCCGCCCATCCGTGAAAATGGCGGATCCGTCAGAAAAGTAAAAAAACGGATGCAAAAGTGGTCAGTTTTCTGACGGATCCGCCAAGAAGATTTCCACCGGAAATGATGAAAAATTTCGTTCCGGAAATGTAAGTCCGGGAGAGAGAGAGAGAGAGAGAGAGAGAGAGAGTCCATATTTGTCATAAAAATTTATCATTCTAGGCCTGGAAAACTTCACAATTTCATGTTTTAAGCATAACAATCAGGGTGACGGCTCTTCCCTATTTGGAGCATGTTCGACATGGGTTTTTCTGTGCATGTGTAGGGAACAGGAGACTTCTTGCCGGAAACACAGCAGGGGAACAGCTGGCGTTACTGAACCCCACTAACACTATAGCTTGTGTATTGGTCTGTGGACACGACACTTCTGAGCAGCAACTGGCAGTGTTGTAGCACAGGGAGTAGAGTTCAGGTGGTAGAAAGATGAACATAACAGGAGACATGGATAACGTTGCGAACCAGTTATTTAATCTGAAAACGGACAGACAAATTCTGGCGAGATCCATGCCTTGTTCATTTTCAGAAAAGTAAGCCGGTCTACATTATCGGAGGATAGTCGCATGCGACGGTCTGTTAGTACACCACCTGCGGCACTAAAGACGCGCTCAGATAATACACTGGCAGCAGGGCAAGCCAGCACCTCCAATGCATACTGGCTAAGCTCTGGCTATGTATCCAGCTTAGAGACCGAAAACTTGAATGGGGAAGAGCCATCTGGGAGTACACTGAGAGGGAAAGACATGTAGTCTGTCACCATCTTACGGAAACGTTGCCTCCTGCTGACTGGAGCCGTCTCGGATGGTGTAGACATTTGTGGCGCTGCCACAAAACTTCGCCACATTTGGAACATACTGGTCTTGCCTTTTGAAGAGGCGCTGCTTGTGCTCCCTCTTGTTGCAGAGCTGTCTCCACTGCCTCGACGCACAGAGCTGCTTTGTAAAGCAGTAGCAGCAGCAGTGCTCTCGGCTGGAATGGAGAACATTATGGATTGCACCAGTGTGTCTTGGTACTCCCGCATTTTACGCTCCCGGTTCAACGGTGTGATGAGGCTTTGTAAGTTGTCCCGGTAGCGAGGGTCTAGGAGGGTGTACACCCAATAATCAGACGTGGTGAGAATGTGGGCGATGCGGCGGTCGTTTCTCAGGCACTGCAGCATGAAATCAACCATGTGCTGCAGACTCCCAACTGGCCAAGAAACGCTGTCCCCTGCAAGAGGCGTCATCTCTGCCTGCTCTGCATCACCCCACCCTCGCTCTACATACTGACTAGAGCGTTGTGTACCTCCCTCTGGAGCGATGTCTTCCTCCTCTATTGACTCGTCCTCATCCTCCTCACAAAGTGAGCCCTGCCCAGCCCTTTGTGAGGAACCACGTTGCGCTGACTGTCCAGAAGGTGATGGAATTTGTGACTCCTCATCCTCCACCTCTTCCAAAACCTCATCCCTTAGTGCTTGCAGTGTTTTTTGAAGCAGGCAGATAAGGGGGACAGTCAGGCTGACTAGTGCATCATCTGCACTCGCCATCCGCGTTGACTCATCAAACACACGCAAAACGTGGCAGATGTCCTTCATAGAGGCCACTCAGTAGTGGTGAGTGTGAACGGCGCAAATTGCGAGTTGATTGCGCCTGATGCAGCTGATACTCCATTACTGCTGGCTGCTGCTCACACAACCGCTCCAACATATGTAACGTGGAATTCCACCTGGTGGGTACGTCACATATGATGCGATGTTCAGGAAGGCGAAATCTACGTTGCAGAGCTGCAATGCGCGATCTGGCCATGCTGGAACGTCGCAAGTGAGCGCACTCTAGGCGGACCTTGTGCAGCAGTGCATCAAGATCCGGATAGTCCCTCAAAAAACTCTGCACGACCAAGTTGAGCACATGTGCCAGACATGGTATGTGAGTGAGGTTGCCAAGGCCCAGAGCTGCCACCAGATTTCGGCCATTGTCACACACTACCAAGCCTGGCTGGAGATTCGCTGGCAAAAACCACACGTCGCTCTCCTGCTTGATGGCATTCCAGAGCTCCTGCGCTGTGTGGCTTCGATTCCCCATGGAAATTAATTTCAGGACGGCCTGTTGACGTTTGGCCACGGCTGTGCTCATATCGGTCGCATCAGGTAAGCGTTCACGGGTCCATGTGGAGGTAGACCGTGACGGCTCCTGCAGCGATGATTCTGAGGAACTGGAGTAGGAGGAGGAGTCAATGTGGACAGACTTGATTCCTGCAATCCTTGGAGTTGGCAGAACACGTACATCGCCACTCGCAAGATCTGTACCCGGCTCCACAACATTGACCCAATGGGCAGTGAGGGAAAGGTATCGTCCCTGGCCATGGGTACTGGTCCACGCATCGGTGGTCAGGTGGACCTTGCTACTGACGGCGTTTAGTAGCGCATGTTTAATTTTTCCCTCAACATGCTTTTGCAGACCAGGGACGGCTTGCCTGCTGAAATAAAATCGGCTGGGTACATTGTATTGTGGGACTGCCAATGCCATTAAGTTACGGAAACTGTCAGTCTCCACCAGCCTGAATGACAGCATTTCAAGGGACAGGAGTTTTGCAATGCCAGCATTCAGAGCCTGTGCTCGTGGATGGTTTGCCGAGTATGGCCGTCTTTTATCCCATGCCTGTGCTACCGATGGCTGTTTTGTGGCCTGGGAGTGTGAGGATGACAGGGAACTTGCAGCTGTGGGTGGAATAACACTGGGTCTCTGGACAACAGTGACAGAGGTTCTTCCATGGCGATCCTGTGAGGAAGCCGAACCAGCTGTGTGTGAGCTGGAGGAAGAGGCTCCAACACGAGCTGAAGATGTAGGTGCTGCTGTAGGTTGGCCTACATCTCCAGTGTGTCTTTGTAACTCAACCACGTGCTTTGACCGCACATGTTTCCACATATTTGTGGTATTAAGGTTACTGACACTTTTACCTCTTTTTACTTTTTGATTACACAGCTTGCATTTGACATAGCAAATATCATCTGCAAGTGTGTCAAAAAAGGACCACGCAGTGCAAGTCCTGGGAGCGCCCGTTTTGGCTGTTGGAAGAGAACTGCTACGAACGGGTGCCAAACTGGAGGCTACAGGCAACCGAGTCTGCAGCCTACCTCTCCCTACTGTTTGGACCGTTGGGGCAATCTCTTCCTCAGAGCTGCTACCACCACCTTCCTGTTCCTCACGCCATGTTGGGTCTTGGACCTCATCATCTCCACTACCCTCTTCCAACATCTGCTGCTGTTGGGTGGTCTGGCCAGCACCATGCTCAACAGAAACTGGCACCTGAGTCTCATCATCATCAGATGCGTTCTGCGGTGTGCTGACCATCGGCACTGGCTCACCCGCCTCTTCACATTCAGAGAGACACAGCTGTTGCGCATCACTGCATACTGCCTCTTCTTCACATTCCAGAATGCTGCTTGGCTGGGCCCCTGTTTGCAAGCCAACAGATTCTGAGAACAGAAGCAGAGACTCAGCTGGCTCCAGTTCAGAACTCTCTGACTGCCTGGGCAATTTGGCAGGCGGTGAAGAGACAGATGGTTGTTCAACAGTGCTGTGGTCCTGAGAGGAGGTGGAAGCAATTGAAGTCGATGCATTGGCTGCCATCCAACCAACAACGGCTTCAATTTGTTCTTCCCGCAGCAGGGGGGTACGCTGAGCTCCTACAAAAGTGCGCATAAAGGAACGCTCACGGGGAAAACTGGTGGATGCTGTGTCACTGGGTGCTGCAGCAGCCACAGAATCCCCACGTCCTCTCCCTGCTGAAACTCCACGGCCACGACCACGTGCCTTACTCCCTGCCTTCTTCATCTTGGTAGATTGATAAAGAAAGTCAGAAAAGTTATAAGGCCTAAGTGTGGTTATTCCTCAGAGACTGCAGTGAACACTGCAGACAACTGTTCAGTAGCTGTGAAAGGCCCTTTGTGTACTTCTATAGTGTTTGCAAAAGTATGCTATACAGGAACGCTCACAAACTGATTGATTTGTTGTCATTGTGTGAGCAGCACAAATCCCAGTACATGTGAAATCGACGGCAGGACCACTGCCTTACCCAGCCTTCATCACAGTGTTGATAGAAAATGGAAGGTAATCTGCACTAAAGTGTGTAAAGCCCCACAGACTACAGTGAACACTGCAGACAACTGTTCAGTAGCTGTGAAAGGCCCCTTTGTGTACTTCTATAGTGTTTGCAACCAATGTATTGTATACGGATGGAAGCGCGTCACACTAATAGATTAGATTTTTTTCAAATATAATGGAGCAGCACCAATTAGAGAAAAATGTGAAGGATGAGGCAGTGACACACGCTCAGCAGACTACAACCAGCAGTGGTTGAAGAACTAACTGGAGCGTAATCTGCACTCAAAAAATGAAAAGCTCACAGACTACAGTGAACACTGCAGACAACTGTTCAGTAGCTGTGAAAGGCCCCTTTGTGTACTTCTATAGTGTTTGCAACCAATGTATTGTATACGGATGGAAGCGCGTCACACTAATAGATTAGATTTTTTTCAAATATAATGGAGCAGCACCAATTACAGAAAAATGTGAAGGATGAGGCAGTGACACACGCTCAGCAGACTACAACCAGCAGTGGTTGAAGAACTAACTGGAGCGTGATCTGCACTCAAAAAATCAAAACCTCACAGACTGCAGTGAACACTGAAACACAACTGTTCACTATCTGTGAAAGGCTCCTTTCTGTACTTCTATAGTGTTTGCAACCAATGTATTGTATACGGATGGAAGCGCGTCACACTAATAGATTAGATTTTTTTCAAATATAATGGAGCAGCACCAATTAGAGAAAAATGTGAAGGATGAGGCAGTGACACACGCTCAGCAGACTACAACCAGCAGTGTTTGAAGCACTAACTGGAGCGTAATCTGCACTCAAAAATGAAAAGCTCACAGACTACAGTGAACACTGCAGACAACTGTTCAGTAGCTGTGAAAGGCCCCTTTGTGTACTTCTATAGTGTTTGCAACCAATGTATTGTATACGGATGGAAGCGCGTCACACTAATAGATTAGATTTTTTTCAAATATAATGGAGCAGCACCAATTAGAGAAAAATGTGAAGGATGAGGCAGTGACACACGCTCAGCAGACTACAACCAGCAGTGGTTGAAGAACTAACTGGAGCGTGATCTGCACTTAAAAAATCAAAACCTCACAGACTGCAGTGAACACTGAAACACAACTGTTCACTATCTGTGAAAGGCTCCTTTCTGTACTTCTATAGTGTTTGCAACCAATGTATTGTATACGGATGGAAGCGCGTCACACTAATAGATTAGATTTTTTTCAAATATAATGGAGCAGCACCAATTAGAGAAAAATGTGAAGGATGAGGCAGTGACACACGCTCAGCAGACTACAACCAGCAGTGTTTGAAGCACTAACTGGAGCGTAATCTGCACTCAAAAAATGAAAAGCTCACAGACTACAGTGAACACTGCAGACAACTGTTCAGTAGCTGTGAAAGGCCCCTTTGTGTACTTCTATAGTGTTTGCAACCAATGTATTGTATACGGATGGAAGCGCGTCACACTAATAGATTAGATTTTTTTCAAATATAATGGAGCAGCACCAATTAGAGAAAAATGTGAAGGATGAGGCAG
Source organism: Oophaga sylvatica (assembly GCA_033576555.1). Classification (NCBI taxonomy): domain Eukaryota; kingdom Metazoa; phylum Chordata; class Amphibia; order Anura; family Dendrobatidae; genus Oophaga; species Oophaga sylvatica. The sequence continues at coordinate 48,349 of JARQOD010003860.1, read as the reverse complement.
TGACACACGCTCAGCAGACTACAACCAGCAGTGGTTGAAGAACTAACTGGAGCGTGATCTGCACTCAAAAAATCAAAACCTCACAGACTGCAGTGAACACTGAAACACAACTGTTCACTATCTGTGAAAGGCTCCTTTCTGTACTTCTATAGTGTTTGCAACCAATGTATTGTATACGGATGGAAGCGCGTCACACTAATAGATTAGATTTTTTTCAAATATAATGGCGCTGCACCAATTCCACAAAATAAAATAAAAAAAAGAGTCAGTGAGTGACACGTGCAGATGCCTGCAAACTGCAGCGTCACCTGCACTCTCACACACACCTTGCACAGAGCTGTTAAAACAACACTGCAAGGCAAAAGGAAGCTTTACACAGCGGTTGGTGCTAGCCTGCCTACAGCACAGTACACTAAATCGCAATCTCTAACTGTCCCTCAGAGTCAGCACAGCAGCGTTTTGTCCCTAACTGAGTTCACAGCACAGTGACGCTAAAATGGCGGCGGCGCCTTTTATAGTGCATTCTGACATCATTTCAGCAGCCAATCACAGCCATGCCATTAGTTAAGATGACCGCAGCATTACAGGATGTGCCCACACTTCATAAGATTCCTCATTGGCTGACTAAAATCACATTGCCTCTCAAAGAATTATGGGAACTTCCGATTCCGTATACGATATTGGAAAAATATCGGAACTAAGTATCGGAATTCCGATACAGTGAATATCGGCGATACCCGATACTTGCGGTATCGGAATGCTCAACACTAGTGATCTTATTACAATGTATAAATATATGAGGGGACAGTACAAAGACCTTTCTAATGATCTTTTTACTCTTAGACCTGTGACGGGGACAAGGGGGCATCCTCTACGTCTGGAGGAAAGAAGGTTTAGCCATAATCACAGACGCAGATTCTTTACTGTAAGAGCAGTGAGACTATGGAGCTCTCTGCCGTCTAATGTTGTAATGAGTGATTCCTTACTAAAATTTAAGAAGGGACTGGATGCCTTTCTTGACAAGTATAATATTACAGGCTATATTCACTAGTTTCCTAGATACTGCGTTGATCCAGGGAGCTAGTCTGATTGCCGTATGTGGAGTCGGGAAGGAATTTTTTTCCCTCAATGTGAAGCTTACTGTTTGCCACTTGGGTTTTTTTTTGCCTTCCTCTGGATCAACATGTTAGAACAGGTTAGGATAGGATATGGGTTGAACTAGATGGACTTAAAGTCTTCCTTCAACCTTAATAACTATGTTAAATAGTTAAACATAGGAGGGGCTGACTGTGGATAAGTGTAGGAGTTTTCCTGGTAGTGAGTTAGTTAGGGCCTAGTGTCCGTGTGGGGCGGTCAGCTCTGTAACATTAAAGCAAGCAACCAGCCATTCAGAGTCCGGATGGACAGAGGTGCAGCAGAGGCAGCAGTGCTTCCCCAGTGGGGAAGAGAAGCTTAAGAAGAGGTAGGTTCTAGATCAGTACAGGGATGCAGGTCGCTTATCATGTGGCAGGTCATCGCATGGGCTGATGCCCTCAGAGCCGGGGCGAAACGGCTGAGGGAACCCCCAAGCACAGTGAGTCTAGACAGTGAGGATGCTGAGGAACCATGTGGCATGGTCCGTCCCCGTAATGTACTGAAGGACCAAGAGAGGAGTGCAGGAGAAGTGAATAATGTGAACTGTGTGGAACTGTATGCTGATGTTGTTACTGACAAGGATATGCAGCAACAAAGAAAGAGTAAAGTTCACTGTTTGAAGTATTCACCCTGACGGTGCAGAGGGTGATAAAGAAGGTATGCTGCTACAGGGACAGTATTTTCCTGTGATTGGGAGCCAGGGCACCTAAGCCGCTTGCTACAGCCGCGACTACGGCTCTGCCTCTCTTATTTGGCGTAGTGCGGCAGGATTCCGCAACCATGCAGCGTGGGAATGCCATGAAAGATGCCATGGATGTGACAAGAAGGAATGAAGATGATGTAACCGAGATGCTGGATATGACTGATGTACTGGACTTGACTAAAACTGTGATTGTGACTGACACTGTGATGGCAAAGATGGTGGCTTTAAAGATAGCGGAGAATGGCGCCAAAGAGGAGAACGACTACTGTAACCCTGCCCTTGGTGGGTGCCCTGACTGGGAAATGGCACGAGAAGCTGTCTGGCAGAGTCGGTGGACTAATCATGGTGTCCGCCCCTGGTGGGTGCGCCGGAGAAAAAGAAGAACGCGCCCTCTACAACATTGCTAAAAAAATGGGTGGAGTGGCTGGAAGCGACCCCACCCTGGAACAGGTGGGGCACAGAAGAATACCCCGTGTGCAACTGCATGGCGCCACTACGGGACATGGCGCTGGCAGTGATGCACCACTCCTGTTCCCGATACTGCAGGGGAGTAGGCCACGTAGAGTGGAAATGGCGGCAGGAGGAGGAAACTCGACCCGGACGACAGAGAGAAGATGCTGCTATGATGAACCCGTTAGCTGCGGAGATAAATCGCCGGCGGTTGCCGAAGCTAGAGCAGCGTCCTCGGGAACCGGAGTCACGTGTGGCGGAGCCGGAGCTCCGACGTCATCTAGAGCCGTGTTGCGAACAGGAGATAGTGCCTTCTCAGCGGAAACCAGAAACAGTGACCATCCTGGAAATGCCCGTACCGGCATGCCATCTGTGGAAGCCTGAACCCCTCCGTGCGGAGCCAGATTCTTGACGGCTGTCAGAGTCGGAACATCTTCACCGGGAACCACTACAGTGGGAACCGGAACCAAGTCATCGAGAATTGGAGGCTGGCGGACCGGAAATGGTAACCGCCTCAGCGGAACCTTCTCCGGAAGTGACGGCCAGGCCAGTACTCAAGCCTTGGGGAACAGAGTACACAGCGGGCTCTGCGGAGAAAATCAACGACCACGGGACGGGTGCAGCCGGAATACCAAGACCAGTAGTGGTGACTACACCTCAGCCCTTGACCCCGGAGGGCTGGTCCTTGCCGCATCCCCATACCTTGCCAACCCGAACACTAAATCAGCTGCCTGGGAGTGAAACGACGCATGGTGATTGGGTGCCCCTCGATTTGTCTTGTGGCCAAAATGACCATAGGGCCGGGTCCACGCTTGGGGCAGGCTCAGCGCTATGTATCCCGAATTCTCATCCAGCTGAAGAAAGCCCGTTTCCATCCCCTGGACAGACCGCCTGGATAGCAGGCATTATTGATAAAAAGAAGCAACGTGTAATGTGTGTAGTACAGTTCATATAGCGTCTTGTGCTTGGGTGCGATGAAAATACATGAGACACAGGTTTGATATAGAAGATATTGTATTACTTCATACAAGTTGGCAAAAATAGTCACACAGTTTGCAGACACAGAAGCAGGAGACACAGCAGGCCAGAGTAACTTAAGCTCAGCAATCACTCTCCACAACAGGTTCAGGATCTTCTTCTCTGTTACCGTAAGTCCATGCAAACGTGGATCTTTCAAAGAGCAGGGTTCCAGAGTCCACAAGTGTTTCAGAGTTTCTCAGTAGGAATAGCTGGAGTACAAGGTCCAAGGCTTCAGGAGTCAGGTCACAGGTTCACTGCAGGCTAGATTCAGAAGCACTGATTGCTCAGCTGTGGCTGCTTAAGAAGCAAGAGGGAGAGAATCAGGGCGGGAACATGAAAGCTGAAAACTCCATATTGACTGAGGGCAAAATAGCTGCAGCAAGACAGAAAGCAAAATGGCTGACGGAAAAACTGAGTTTCAAGAACATGTACAAAGAACCTTACATTACTCCCCCCTTAGGGACAACCTCCGGATGGCCTCAGACCAGGCTTGTCTGGGTACCTCTGATGAAACTGGCGGAGCAAACGAGGAGCATTAACGTTATTGACTGGTTCCCATGAGTTGTCCTCCACTGGGTAGCCTTGCCATTTAATCAAATATTGTAACTGATTTCTGTATAACCTGGAATCCAGAATCCTTTCCACCACAAATTCTTCCTGACCATCGACTAGCACTGGGTCAGGGCAAGGAGAAGAACGTCCAGGAAACGTATTGGGTGTTGCAGCCTTTAGTAGGGATACATGAAAGACAGGGTGGATTCTCATAGTTCTGGGCAGTTGAAGACGACAAGCAACGGCACTTATAATTTTACTGATTTTATAGGGTCCAATGTACTTATGTCCCAACTTAGACGATGGAATCCTTAACTTAAGATTTCTGGTTGACAGCCAGACCAGGTCTCCTACCTTAAAAGCTGGTGCAGGTTTACGAAATTTATCTGCTGCTTTCTTGTACCTTTCCTGAGCCGATTCCAGATTCTCCTTTAGAAGATCCATATTCTTCTGTAAAGACGTGATTCTTTCAGCCACTGCTGGTAAAGGCGTTTCTATGGGAAATCGTGGTAGAATGTTAGGATGATAACCTAGATTAGAGTAAAAAGGAGACTGCTTAGTGGAGGCGCTCTGAGAGTTGTTATAAGAGAACTCAGCCAATGGAAGTAGATCCACCCAATCATCCTGTAGGTGGCAGATAAAGCAGCGGAGATACTGCTCCAGGGTTTGATTGGTTCGTTCGGTCTGTCCATTAGTCTGAGGATGAAAAGCAGAAGAAAGATTTACTTTAATGTCCAATGCTGCACAGAAATTTTGCCAAAACCTAGAAGTGAATTGCACCCCTCGATCCGAAATAACCTCATCCGGTACTCCATGTAAGCGAAACACATCTTTAATCATCAAATCTGATGTCTGTTTTGCAGTGGGTAAACCGACACAAGGGATAAAATGAGCTGCCTTTGTTAGACGGTCAACCACCACTAGAATGGTGTTCTTCCCTTGAGAGGTTGGTAACTCCACAATGAAGTCCATAGAAATGGATCCCCACGGGCGGGACGGGGTGGGAAGAGGTTGTAACAGACCAATTGGTGAGGAGCGAGGTGTTTTGCATCTTGCACAGACTTCACATGAAGTGACATAGTTTAAAACATCCTTCCTGCAAGTGGGCCACCAAAAGAAACGAGAAAGAAATTCCTGTGTCTTTAGAATTCCTCTATGCCCAGCTATCTTGGAATCATGAATGAGTTGCAATACTCTCAATCTGACTGTTTCAGGAATATATAGACGTTGTCCCAGAATCCACACACCATTCTTAAAGACAAGACTTACGTCCCTTGGGGGTTGTGCCAACAAGGAATCCGCATGGTATGCTTCCTTGATGTCCTTAAGTAGGTCTTGATTATGAATCACTCCCAGGAATCTAGAGTCAGGAAGAATAGTCTTAGGAGGAGCAAGTGGACGGGTCTCTGCTGAATGAATCCTAGAGAGTGCATCAGCCTTTCCATTGCGTGATCCTGGTCTATAAGAAATAACAAAATTAAATTGGTTTAAGAAAAGATTCCAGCGAGCCTGGCGAGGAGTCAGGCATTTAGCCGACCTGATAAATTCAAGGTTACGATGGTCTGTCAGGACGACTATTTGTTGTGCAGCTCCCTGAAGAAGGTGTCTCCATTCTTTGAAGGCGGCAATAATGGCCAACAACTCTCTATTGCCCACATCGTAGTTCCTCTCAGCCGAAGACAACTGCTGGGAAAAGAAGGCACAGGGATGCAAGACATTCTTCTCACCTGTTCTCTGAGAGAGTATAGCTCCAACGGCACAGTCTGAAGCATCCACCTCTATTATGAAGGCAAGTTCGGGGTTGGGATGTACCAAGATAGGTGCGGTGGTAAATTTATCTTTCAGATGGGAAAATGCTTCCTGGGCTTGGGGAGTCCAGGAGAACTTAGACTCTTTCCGGGTAAGTTGGGTGATAGGTGACACTACCTCAGAGAAATTCCTAATGAAACGTCTATAGAAGTTGGCAAACCCGATGAAGCGCTGCACCTCCTTCACATTTCTAGGACTTGGCCAATCCTTGATGGCTTGGGTCTTGCTTCCATCCATACTAATTCCTTGTGTAGACAGTACATACCCCAGAAATTGAATTTCGGTCCTATGGAATTCACACTTTTCAAGTTTGATGTAAAGATGGTTTTGTCTTAGACGTTCCAAGACCATTCTCACATGTCCATGATGTTCCTCTGTGGAGTTAGAAAAAATTAGAATATCATCCAAATAAATCACCACAAATGTATCTAAGAGATCCCTGAAGATGTAATTCACCAAGTGTTGGAAAGTGGCTGGGGCGGTACTCAGACCAAAAGGCATAACTAGATATTCAAAGTGTCCATAGCGTGACCTGAATGCAGTCTTCCACTCATCCCCAGGTCTAATACGGACCAAGTTATAGGCCCCACGGAGATCCAATTTAGAGAAAATTTTGGCATGCCGCACTCTCTCCAATAACTCAGGGATTAAAGGCAATGGATAACAGTTTCTAATAGTAACCTTATTGAGTTCCCTATAGTCTATGCAGGGTCTCAGTGATCCATCTTTCTTCTTCACAAAGAAGATGGGTGCACCTGCAGGAGATGAAGAGGGGCGTGTGAAGCCCTTGGCTAGATTTTCGTCTATGTAATCCTTTAAAGCCTTTAGCTCGGGCCCCGCCAGGGGGTAGATCTTACCAAAAGGTATCTCTGCTCCAGGCAATAATTCAATTGGACAATCATATGGACGGTGAGGGGGAAGCTGGTCAGCGTTCTTCTTGTCACATAAATCCACATAGTCCTGGTATACAGCTGGTAGTTCAGGGACTGACATGGTTCCTTTAGGAACAGAGCACGCTGAAACTTCTGGAGTCATTGTTTCTCTGGAAAGTGTAATTCCTTGGTCTCCCAGTTAATGGTAGGGTTCTGAGCCTGCAGCCATGGTAGCCCTAGAATAATGGGAAAGTGGGGAGAAGAGATAAGCATAAAGGACAGTTTCTCTTGATGATCTTTACCCATAAGAACCCTCAAAGGCTCTGTTTCCTGATCCACTGGTCCAGAAGTCAGTAGAGAGCCATCCACAGTTTCCATCTGTACTGGAGTAGCCTTCTTCACTGAACGTATCCCCTGTTTCAGAGCAAAGGAGACATCCATAAAATTCCCACTTGCCCCTGAGTCGATCATAGCAGAGCTAGACACCCAGACTGAGTCAACCCAGAGTTTGATGGAAAGGAAGCAATGAGAATTGTTTTTCCTACAACTCAGCTGGGACACGCTGAGGAAACTTGAAAAATTGCAGCGTTTACACAGTCATCGTCCTCAGAAGTAACGGAGTTTAAGTCCGAGAAATCAATATCTGTTGCTGCAGATCTCTCTGGAGCCTGAGGCTCGGACCTGACAGATCCCCTCTCGCAACACTCACAATGAATGAGTGCTGCAGTAGTCTTACGAGAACGGCTGGGGCAGTTTATAATGAAGTGCCCTGACTTACCACAATAGAAACATAGATTTTCCTTAAAACGATGTTCTTTGCGTGCATCGCTAACCCGTCTTTGTAAAGAGTCTACCTGCATGGGTTCAGGTTCAGGTTCCCGTGTGATCCTACTCAAAGGTTCCTTAGCTGGGGAGGAAGGTAGGAAAAGGTTAGTGCGATTGTTTTCGAACCATCTCTCTTGCCTGCGTTCAGTCAGACGAGCATCAATACGGATGCAGTAATTAATAAAGTCACCTAACGCAGTGGGAGGGTCGGCACGAGCAAGTTCATCCTTAATTAGTGGAGACAACCCCTTTCGAAAAATAGATTTCTTGGCGGAACTGTCCCAAGTGGTATCAAGGGCCCATCTCCTGAAATCCAAGGCATATTCGGCTACCGAGTGCTTACCTTGGCGCAAAGCTAACATGGCTGCTTCAGCTGTTGCACCTCGATTGGGGTCATCAAACACCTGCCCCATGGCTGAAATAAAAGCATCAAGATGATCCAAACATTCATCCTCAGTCTCAATCAGAGGGTTTGCCCACATCAAAGCCTTGTTGGTAAGCAACATAATTATAGTAAGCACTTTAGATCGTTCAGTGGGAAATTGTGAAGCATGTGCAGAAAAAAAAAGATTGCATTGGTTAATAAATCCCCTGAATTTCTCACGTTCACCGCCAAAACGAAAAGGGGGCAACTTGGGAATCCCAGAACTCGGGGCTACGGCAGGAGCCTGGACTCGCTCCTCTAGAACCTCAATCCTGGCTCACAAATCCTGGGCAGTCTGTCCAAACACTTGCAAATTGTGATTAGTGAGGTCCTGTAGGTTTGTAAAACGGGTTTTTATAGTCTGTAAATCTGCAAGGATATTATCAGTCACTCCGCAAAGTTCCTTTATGCGGGCTTCCATCTTCCAAATCTTTTAAGACAAGAGTACTGGAAGAAGAGGAGAGGAGAAAAAAAAAACAATAGTGTTTACCTGTGGTAACACTGCAGAGAGAAAAAAAAAAAACTTAAGGGAACTGCTCACCTGGAATGGTTGTGAGAAGTCACAACCACTATCATCACAGAAAGTTCAACCGGACATCTGATATCCACAGTTACAGCAGACACAGCCTTTCCAGACCCAGCAGACACTAACGTTTGGCTTCTGAATCTTGTAATGTGTGTAGTACAGTTCATATAGCGTCTTGTGCTTGGGTGCGATGAAAATACATGAGACACAGGTTTGATATAGAAGATCTTGTATTACTTCATACAAGTTGGCAAAAATAGTCACACAGTTTGCAGACACAGAAGCAGGAGACACAGCAGGCCAGAGTAATCTAAGCTCAGCAATCACTCTCCACAACAGGTTCAGGATCTTCTTCTCTGTTACCGTAAGTCCATGCAAACGTGGATCTTTCAAAGAGCAGGGTTCCAGAGTCCACAAGTGTTTCAGAGTTTCTCAGTAGGAATAGCTGGAGTACAAGGTCCAAGGCTTCAGGAGTCAGGTCACAGGTTCACTGCAGGCTAGATTCAGAAGCACTGATTGCTCAGCTGTGGCTGCTTAAGAAGCAAGAGGGAGAGAATCAGGGCGGGAACATGAAAGCTGAAAACTCCATATTGACTGAGGGCAAGATAGCTGCAGCAAGACAGAAAGTAAAATGGCTGACGGAAAAACTGAGTTTCAAGAACATGTACAAAGAACCTTACACAACGACAGAAAGAGAATTGGGCTGAGCTGCGGAGATATGGAGAGGGCGCTATTGCCGAGCGCCGTACTCGAGGGCAGATAGTTCATACTAAAGTCAGCCAGGGGTACGGCTTTATCCGAGAGGCATGAACAAATGACAAAGTTTATGTCAACGCTGCCTCTGTTAAGTACGGGAGGCCCATAGTGGAAGGAGACTGGTTCACGTTTTTCAAGGAGGACTGTCCCAGGGGTTATTTTGCGGTGGCAGTGGATCTATGCTCGGAGGATGTTTGCCCTGAACTGTATACGGGCCCAAGTCGTGAACAGTTGATACCCCATGCATCATCTTCCTCCCCGTCCTCCACTGGCTCTTCTGAGTCTGGGCAGCCTACAGATTCTGCGGCTGCAGAGTCCTCTTCAGCCCTATCGCGGGCATGGTACCTATCTGACAAAGCAGCACGGGACGCGTGCCGTTGAAACGTGAAATGTGCTACACAAAAATTAGAAACAGTTGTGCTCTTTGCACCGTTTGTCATAATAGTACACGGGACTGTTCTGCGTCCCGGTGGACACAGGAGCCCTGAACTGCTCCCAGGGTTGGGAGTAATGCGGCCGGAAGGCCAGGAGTAACCGTTGAGTTTGTAAAATTTAGTGTTGTTGCGCCCGTTGCGACTTTTCTGCTGGATAGCAGAATCTTGCGTGTGAACCAACAGGTCCTTTGACTAGCGGACCAGGTGCGGCTGCAGCATCAGACTGTGTTCCAGGACCAGGCAGCACGCACGTGGCGCACAGGACCGTGCCATTCACAAAGGGAGGGGACACCTCCCTTATAGGACTGTTGACCTTACGGAAAGGTCATACCCCCGTAAATACGTTGAATTCAGGCAGATGAGACTGAACTATTTATGTGTAAATTGGCGGTGCAAACGGAAGGACTGTCTCCGGGCACACATTACAGTTGCCATGGGAAGAACAAACTTTTGTTCCCTACCATGGACTGGAGGTGTAACCTGGAGGACTGTGGGCCAGGTGCCTCCAAGAAAAAGGGACTACACTCATGTTGAGCTAATGTACTGTATATATTTATACCTCAGTTGATCTCCCTGTGTTTTGACCCACGCACCACAATTGTGGGTTACCAGGGCAATGGGGTACCCAGAGCCGAGCCCATGGAAGTCTATGGGGTTGTCACAGGTAGCGGTGGCTCGGTCTGTGGCCCTGGCGGTCAGGCGTATGTTGGGGGGTATATTTACAGGGGATAGGTATATATACAGTTCGTGACGCCACCTGTAGTTCTCTGATCACTAAGACCAGCGCTGCTGTAGATCTCTGAGGGGATGGTGAGGCAGCTAGATGTCGGGTCCCCTACAGGTGGGACGCTTCCCTCAGGTCGATAGTTATGGTGGGGTTGTGCAGGGATGCAATTAAATAACTCAGTCTCACACATAGAAGCTTCTTTCCATACCTTTTACTTCAAGTTGTTCAGGCAGGTCCCAGGGAGGCTGTTCGGGGTGGATGAATGCACGTAGCGGTAACAGTTGAGCAGGTTACAGGCCTCCTTCTCTTTCCGAATGATGAGTGAGTCCAAGCTTGCCTGTAGCTAAGTTAACTCTATAGTTTTTAGCTTTTCCCACTAGCTGTACTGCCCGGCCGGTTTTGTGATAGAGCCTTATAAGTGGTGAACTAAGTACTTTCTTTTGCCGCGCGCCAGACTCAGAAGCCTTGTTCTCCTGACTCAGTTACGTACTGGCACTCTAAGGGCGGCTTTCTGCAACCTAAGGTCCAGTAAGACTCTGGTTTTTCTATCACTATGCCTGGAGCTATAGTGACGCTTCGGTCCCCAGTGACCGGTGACAATGTGCAGGATAATCCAATCCTTAAGGCACTTCTGAATCCTTCCCACTGTGCCCTTCGCCCTGCTTCTACTTTCAATGTAGCACTGAAGCGTGAAGATAGAAAGTCAGTTTTCTTCCTTGGTCTCACTGAATAACTCTCAGTTTCTTCAAAGTTCAGACTGAGTAAAAGGTAACTCTGACTAGACTCGGGATGATAACTAGTCATCCGTTACTAGACTCCACTTCGTTGAATTGGCAGGAACTAATCTTCTGCTCACCCAGAGCTCTGACAGGAATCCTCACTGTCTGAGAAGAACTAGCCCTGACTGCTCTGTACGATGACAGGAAGCTAGACTCGACTCTCTACTGTGCTACACGTCACTCCCTATACACCCCTGTGGGTGTGTCTGAAGTGTAAGTGGTGATGACAAGCTTTAACTGTTACCTTACTGTGCATTCTCCAGATCCTGTGTGCCTTACATACCAGGGCTACACATTCCCCCTTGGTAAAGTACAGCACTCCCGGGCTGTGAGATATAAGAAAAAAAAGACATTTTGTTTTTCATTAACAATAAACATTAACTCTTCCCATCCGGGAGGTACGGATTTCTTGAACGTTGCATTATAACATTAGACATAGAAAAATACAAAATACTAAATAGACATTTTCATATAAATAGATGACAATATTCTTGTGAAGGACCCGCACCAAACCTTCAACGTGGGTCCTGGGTGGGCTGCAGGACATCTGAATGCAGACCTCACTCAGTGCCTCACCATACGGGTTTTATGTTCAGAGGTAGGTGTGGTGGTAGAGAATGCACAAAGTGCAACTATATACAAGATCAGTTCTTGGGCTGGCTCAGTCCTCAGCCTCAGAGTCCATCATGAAACATTTTCAAGTAATTTACATATCATAACAATACTTTATACAATTATCCATACTTAGTAAACTAGTTTGCTAGGACTACTGTTGATAACGAATAGGTATTTTCCCTTTCGTTGTACGTTCTGATCTACGTGGAGTAGCTTCAGGTATATTAATCTCTAACCCAACTGTTCTACGTAACGGCAAACTATAGAACTGTCTCAATCTTTCTATGGATCTGGCAAGCGTACTGATGGCTGGGCGGTGTGAGTCAGCTTCACCAGGGGTTCCCATAGCATGGGGCGCTGCTTCCGATGATTCTTCCTCTTGAGGTTCCGCAGGTTGAGGTGCTGCTGGAGTAGGTAACTCCTGAACTGGCTCAACTGGCACCATGGGCACAACTGGAGGTAGAACTTCCTCTTGTGGCTGATAAAACTGCAACACCGGAATTATTACAGCATCTCCCAGTCTCGGCCAATCTGCAGGGAAATCTCCCAGATCCGTGTGTATGACCTCTTCTTTTCTTTCTTCTTGATTGATGACAGAGTTCTCTTCACGAAACTTTAAGGGTTCTGGACACAATTTCAAATGGTCTCTGGACACAGTGGATATTGTTCTTCCTCCGTCCTTACTGATGATACAAACTTTTCCATTGTCATATTTGGAATCTTGTACGACGTAGGGTTCTTGCTCCCACTGGTTATCCAATTTGTGCATTTTCCTTTTCCTTTTCAATACCACTTCTCCAGGCATCAAAGGCTTGGCAGGAGCATTCCTGTTGTAAATATTTTCCTGTTTTTCCCGTGCCTTGTTGAGACTTTCTTCTACACAGACTTGCACTCTTCTGTATTGCTCTTGCCGATTGATGTCCCAGTTTTCAATGGCGTCATCTGCCTCTGGTTCTACCACTCCAAGTTCTAAATCCATTGGTAATCTTCCGGGCCTTGCTCTCATAAGATAGGCTGGAGTGCAGTTAGTGGAACTTACAGGTATATGGTTATACAAGTCAACCAAATCAGGTAGTAAGTCCGGCCATCGATTTCTGTCTTCCAACGGTATAGATTTCAACAAATCAAGAACAATGTGGTTCATTTTCTCACAAAGACCGTTGGTTTGAGGATGGTATGGTGTTGTTCTAATTTTCTTACACCCATACATGTGACAGAATTCTTTGAATAGATCAGCTTCGAAAGCAGGTCCTTGATCGGTTAATACTTGCTCCGGATACCCATGCGGTCTGCAGAAGCTTGCTTGAAAGGTTTTTGCTGCCGTCACGGCTGTCTGATCCTTAACTGGAACAACCACCAGAAATCTAGAGTAATGGTCCACCATGGTCAAGGCGTATGAGTATCCAGATCTACTTGGCGACAGTTTGACGTGGTCCAGGGCCACAATCTCCAAGGGACGAGTCGTCCGGATAGGCTGCAGGGGTGCCCTCTGACTACCGTAGTCCTTTCTTCTGAGACCACAGGGTCCACAGTTCCGACACCACCTCTCGATGGAGCTGCGCATCCCTACCCAGTAGAACCGGCACCTCAACAGGGTCTCCAGCTTTCTCCAGCCGAAGTGTCCTGCTTAATCATGGTATGCTTCCAACACCATTTGGACGTCTGCCTTGGGGACCACTATTTGCCAGACCATCTCGTGGGTCCTGGGATTGACGTATCTCCTGCACAACTTCTCACGGTATAGGAATAACCTGCTTCTCTCGTTCCACAGGAGCCTTACTGACATAGGTGCATCTTTTTCCAAGGAGGAACCTTCCTGTCTTAACAACTCCTTGATACGGCTGACCACTGGATCGCTGTCCTGAGTCTCTTTCCAGCTGTGATGGGGTAAAGGATTTAACGTTGCACCATACTGCTTTCTGTAGACTCGATGCTCGTGGACTACCCCATTTCGATGGAACGCAGGTAGCTCAATTTCTTCCAGGTCGTCCGATTCTTCCTCCGTGTCAGAGTCATGCGGCATTCGGGACAATGCGTCAGCATTAGCATTCTTTCGGCCTGCCTGGTACTTGATAGTAAACTGGTAATTGGACAACCGAGCCATCCAACGCTGCTCCATGGCGCCCAGCTTGGCCGTTTCCAGGTGCGTTAACGGGTTGTTGTCTGTGTACGCCGTGAACTTGTTGGAGGCCAGATAGTGCTTAAATCTTTCAGTAATGGCCCAGACCAGCGCCAGAAACTCCAGCTTGAAGCTGCTATAATTTTCCGGATTCCTCTCAGTTGGCCTGAGTTTTCTGCTGGCATAAGCGATGACTTTTTCTTGGCCATTCTGCTTCTGACTGAGAACTGCTCCTAAACCTTCATTACTAGCATCGGTGTACAGCAGGAACGGTTGGCTGTAATCAGGATACGTCAAGATCTCATCACCTGTAAGGATCTCTTTCATCTTTTGGAATGCTTCAGCCTGTTCCTTACCCCAATTGAAGGGAGGGTTTCTGCTCTTTAGGGATTGGCCTACTAGGAGGTCCTGTAGAGGCGCTGCCTTCTTCGTGTAATCTTTCACGAACCTCCTGTAGTAACCCGTTAGTCCCAGGAACTGTCGCACTTCCTTGAGGTTCTTCGGCTCCGGCCACTTCTGGATGGCAGTGACTTTCTCTGGGTCCGGCGCTACTCCTTCCGAACTGACGATGTGCCCCAAATATTGTACCTTCTGTTTGAGTAGATGGCATTTTGAGGGTTTCAACTTCATCCCGTACCTGGACAGGGACTCAAATACTTCTGCCAGGTGCTTCAGATGGTCCTCATATGTCTTGGAGTACACGATGACGTCGTCTAAGTATAGCAGCATGGTTTCAAAATTGAGATGTCCCAGGCAGTTCTCCATCACTCTCTGAAATGTTCCTGGGGCACTGCTGAGCCCAAACGGCATTCTGTCGAACTCACAGAGCCCCATTGGGGTGGTGAAAGCCGTTTTCTCACGATCCTCCTCAGCCACAGCCACTTGCCAGTATCCACTAGTCAGATCAAGGGTAGAAAAGTAGTTAGCCGTTTTCAGAGCAGCTAATGACTCCTCTATACGTGGTAACGGGTATGCATCCTTGTGTGTTATGCGGTTCACCTGCCTGTAATCCACACACATTCTCAAGCTACCATCTTTCTTTCTAACCAGGACTAGAGGTGCTGCCCAGGGACTACAACTATCCCTGATTACTCCGGCTTCTTTCATATCTCGCAACATTTCCTTAGCCTTCTGATAATGGGCTGGGGGTATAGGCCTATACCGCTCTTTGATGGGAGGATGACTGCCTGTAGGGATATGATGTTGTACTCCCTTAATTATCCCAAAATCAAGTGGATTCTTGCTAAATACTTGGGCGTACTCTTGCACCACCCGTAATACCCCTTGCTTCTGGTGAGCGGGAGTGGTGTCCGTCCCAACATGGAGTTGCTGACACCATTCCGCCACCTGGGTTGCCGGGTCATTGTCCTCCGCTATTTGGCGGGAGTCTAAGGACTCAGCCGGGAGAATAGAATTATTGTCAACAGCATGTAGTTTAGCAATGGTTGCATAACGGGGTAAGTTTACCTCATCATCTCCCCAGTTGAGAAGCCGTACCGGTACTCTTCCATTCACCACTTCCACTACTCCCCTAGCAGTCATAAGGGTAGGTCTATGTTCTGAATGGTGGGGTTCTACTACAGCTTGGTAATTCTGTCCTCTCAGACCTATGGCTGCCCTGCACCAGATTATCATTTCACTCATTGGGGGTATCACAATGGGATTCGAGTCAGTGACCCGTACATTACCAATTTCGCCGTCGTAAGCTTCGCTTGCTGCTGACACACCAGGGCCCGGATCTCTCTTTGGATTACTCCTTTCTGCCTTGGTCGGGCAATCTCAGCGAGCTGTTGGAGTAAGAACACAACTTCTCCCAAACAATTACTGATAATGTTAGTACCCAAAATTATATTTAAACCGTTCTCCTCATTTACAGTCTTTACTACCAGAAGCCCCTGGTCTTTCAACTCCTCTCTGCCCACCTTTACATCTACACATTTTGTCCCGAGTACTTCTACAGGAAGACCATTGAAGCATACACGGTAAAGTCAGGGCTCGGGGGTTTAAGACTGTCCATTGACCAGAACTTAGTATATAGGGCATCAGGTATTAGGGTCACCTGAGACCCAGTGTCTAACAATGCCGGAACAGCAATACCATCTAGAATGATAGACAGGTAGGGTCGTCCACCCACATACCTGCGGTTCCAGTCTAGGGGGCCTGACGGGTCTCCTCCTGGGTGTTGGCCCTCAGACCCAGGTTCTGCCCGTTTAAAGGACACTGTGGTGACATATGACCTTTCCGGTTGCATCGGTAACAGGTGATCTCCCGACGAGGAGGGTGTTGATCAGAGGTCGCTCCTGAGGGTGGCGTTGTCCTCCTCCGGGGGGGCGACGTCTTCCTTCTTCTACGGTTCATCCACGGAACGTCTTCTGGGCAGTCCGCTAATAAGATCTTCCCTTCTTCCTCTTTCCGCAGCTGCAGGGCACTCATCACAGCAGCCAGATTTTTAGTCAGCTGGCGCACCTCTGAGCGCAGACAGTCCAATTCACTAGGGGGCGTCACCTGCGTTTTTGCTTCGGCCACTAGCGGGGAAAAGGGGGTTACTGCCGGTTCCAGAGTGACTTCAGCCTGATGATGTTGGGTTGCCACCTCAGGTTTGCCCAGGGGCCGCAGCCCTTTTATTGCCATGTCCTTTAGGGCATCAAAGGTAGCATCAGGGTGATCTAAAGACCACCAATTCACAGTTCTGCGTTCCGCTTGGGACCTCAGTCCCTGCACAAATTGTTCTTTCAGCATCTTATTTTCATCAATGACACCTATGGTATTAACCTGCTTGAGGGCTCTCAGGGCCCCTTGTAGTCGGCAGGCATAGTCCCTTATGCTGTCACTTGGTTGCTGTGAACAGTTTAGAAGGCCATCCGGAGATCTGTTTCGGTGCGATCTTCAAAAATGGCCTGTAACTTTAAGAGGATTGCAGGCACCAACTCCTGGTCCGTGGTAGCCCAAGTCTCCACTTCTCTCTCAGCAGCGCCAGTTAGCTGCCCTATTAGCACAGCAGCTTTTTGTCTCTCAGGCATGGAGTACATTTCTAGGATGCTGCATATCTTCCGTTTGAATCCTGCTAAAGTGCCTGGCTCGCCGCTGTACTGGGGAAGCCATTTCGCCCCAGGCATATATGGAAGCGTTAGTGGCATGAGCGGGACCACCGGACTGGGTGCTGGGCCTGCGCCCCCTTCTGGCGCTACAACGCCACGCGGTGCGGAGTCGGGGCCTCCGGCTGGGGCCGCACTGTCGGCCGGTTGTTGCAACATATTAGCGCCCCCTTGGTTAAACGGAGTCTACGGTTTCAGAAGCTGCTATTTCACAGGCACAGCAGTAGGAACAGGACCTTCGTCGCAGCGCTCTGATGTCAGAGCGTCCACTTCCTGTCGCAGGACCTGCCGCTGAGTCAGAGCCGGGGGCGTGTCCAAGACTTTGCGCGCTCTCTCAGGTACGCCCCCTTCTTCTCCAGCGCCTCAGGGCGCGAATATGGCGGCAAATATGGCGGTATTTGGCGCCAAACAATAGCAACAGTCTTTTTCACCAAAACACTCCACAGGCACACAGGGCTCGCAATTCTGCAAGTTTCGGATCCTGTTCGTGACGCCAAGTTGTTTTGACCCACGCACCACAATTGTGGGTTACCAGAGCAATGGGGTACTCAGAGCCGAGCCCATGGAAGTCTATGGGGTTGTCACAGGTAGCGGTGGCTCGGTCTGTGGCCCTGGCGGTCAGGCGTATGTTGGGGGGTATATTTACAGGGGATAGGTATATATACAGTTCGTGACGCCACCTGTAGTTCTCTGATCACTAAGACCAGCGCTGCTGTAGATCTCTGAGGGGATGGTGAGGCAGCTAGATGTCGGGTCCCCTACAGGTGGGACGCTTCCCTCAGGTCGATAGTTATGGTGGGGTTGTGCAGGGATGCAATTAAATAACTCAGTCTCACACATAAAAGCTTCTTTCCATACCTTTTACTTCAAGTTGTTCAGGCAGGTCCCAGGGAGGCTGTTCGGGGTGGATGAATGCACGTAGCGGTAACAGTTGAGCAGGTTACAGGCCTCCTTCTGTTTCCGAATGATGAGTGAGTCCAAGCTTGCCTGTAGCTAAGTTAACTCTATAGTTTTCAGCTTTTCCCACTAGCTGTACTGGCCCGGTCGGTTTTGTGATAGAGCCTTATAAGTGGTGAACTAAGTACTTTCTTTTGCCGCGCGCCGGACTCAGAAGCCTTGTTCTCCTGACTCGGTTACGTACTGGCACTCTAAGGGCGGCTTTCTGCAACCTAAGGTCCAGTAAGACTCTGGCTTTTCTATCACTATGCCTGGAGCTATAGTGACGCTTCGGTCCCCCGTGACCGGTGACAATGTGCAGGATAATCCGATCCTTAAGGCACTTCTGAATCCTTCCCACTGTGCCCTTCGCCCTGCTTCTACTTTCAATGTAGCACTGAAGCGTGAAGATAGAAAGTCAGTTTTCTTCCTTGGTCTCACTGAGTAACTCTCAGTTTCTTCAAAGTTCAGACTGAGTAAAAGGTAACTCTGACTAGACTCGGGATGATAACTAGTCATCCGTTACTAGACTCCACTTCGTTGAATTGGCAGGAACTAATCTTCTGCTCACCCAGAGCTCTGACAGGAATCCTCACTGTCTGAGAAGAACTAGCCCTGACTGCTCTGTACGATGACAGGAAGCTAGACTGACTCTCTACTGTGCTACACGTCACTCCCCTATACACCCCTGTGGGTGTGTCTGAAGTGTAAGTGGTGATGACAAGCTTTAACTGTTACCTTACTGTGCATTCTCCAGATCCTGTGTGCCTTACATACCAGGGCTACACGCGTGGAGTATTTCTTGCACCCAATAAATGTGTTCGGTAAATGGTCAGGGATGACCAATGTTAAAGGGAGGGGGAATGTAAGGGGGTGCCACATCGCTACCCCTTTAAAGTAGAGTAAAGTGTTTCACTGTATATATGTTCATTCCCCTTTAAGAAGATTATTGTCCTTCTTCTTTGTACATACGTGCATCTGATTCTCTTGTATACATAGTTAAGTATATATTATAGATTATGTCAGTTATATATAGAGTATACATATATCTGACCAATGTTTGTTATAGGGAAGCGTAGTGCTCATGTTTAGCCACTAGATAGGGACACACTAGTTAGACTGAGACAGTATTGTAAATAGTTAAACATAGGAGGGGCTGACCGTGGATAAGTGTAGGAGTTTTCCTGGTAGTGAGTTAGATAGAGCCTAGTGCCCATGTGGGGGGGTCAGCTCCGTAACGTTAAAGCAAGCAACCAGCCATTCAGAGTCCGAATGGATAGAGGTGCAGCAAAGGCAGCAGTGCTTCCACAGTGGGGAAGAGAAGCTTAAGAAGAGGTCCTAGATCAGTACAGGGATGCAGGTCGCTTATCATGTGACAGGTCATCACATGGGCTGATGCCCTCAGATCTGGGGCGAAACGGCAGACGGAACCCCCAAGCACAGTGAGTCTGGACAGTGAGGACGCTGAGGAACCGTATGGCACGGTCTGTCCCCGTAATGTACTGAAGGACCAAGAGAGTAGTGCAGGAGAAGTGCAAAATGTGAACTGTGTGGAACTGTATGCTGATGTTGTTACTGACAAGGATGTGCTGCGACAAAGAAAGAGTAAAGTTCATTGTTTGAAGTTTTCAAAAGACTCTGTCTCTTTATGCGCCACAATGCAAGCAGCGGAGCTTAAGCAACCCTAATGGGACCCTGACGGTGCAGAGGGTGATACAGAAGGTATGCTGCTACAGGGACAGTATTTTCCTGTGATTGGGAGCCAGGAAGCTCCTAAGCCGCTTGTTACAACCACGACTACGGCTCTGGCTCTGTCCAGCGTCAGCATTTCGTCAATCTTCTGGCACAGGTGCTGCGGTACCTCCAAAGAAACCAGATATGCTGAACGCCGGCTTAGGGGGCTGATTCCTGGTGTCCACGTGATAGATGGCTGACTCAGTCCTTCCGGGCTTGTTAGTGAACAAATCCTGGAAGGGGTGTAAGGTTGTCCACAGCTGGGACCACTGGTCCGATAGGAGCTGGTTGCAAACCTTCACATCCTTGATGGTCCCACCCGCCCTAGCCTAGGCGAGCATATCCGGGAGAGTCTCCGTCTCTCCCTCTTCTGGTAGGTTGCATATGGGGAGTGCACAGGCTTCCTGCTCATGATGTGCCTCCATCATGTTCACATGGAAAGCCTCCTGCCATCCCAGACATGGTCCAGGGTGAACAGGTACATTATGGCTTGAGATGCTGGTGTATGAGATACAGGCCCCCAAAGGCCACCTGAAGCTTGTCCTTGGGTACGGGGGCCACAAACCCACACATTTTGACGCACCTGGTAGGTCCTCTCACAAGCATTCTGGTTGTATCATCGTGTAACAATTACGTGGGTACTATGGAATCTGATTTTGTGTGATAAAACGAGTCTGAGACCAAAGCTGAGAGAAATAAGTGAATTTAACAAAGCAAGAAGTAGAATATAAACTAACAGAATATACCACACACTCTATGGAATTCCATGCAAAATAGTAAATTTTATTTGTGACAACATAGGGAGCAAAGGATAAAGCGATTTAACGGAATGGTTGACGTTTCGACTCTCCCGGGAGCGCCGCTTGGAAGCAGCATCCAGCAGGTGCACTATTACTTCTGGAAATTGCATTATTATCCTCACTTGGATTTTCTGGTATTTACTGTGTATTCTAAAGAATCTCTTCTCATTTTCCTATAGGAATCTACTTTGATATTTTAAAGCGATGTTATGATTAAGACTCGGGAGAGTCGAAACGTCAACCATTCCGTTAAATCGCTTTATCCTTTGCTCCCTGTGTTGTCACAAATAAAATTTACTATTTTTGGAATTCCATAGAGTGCGCGGTATATTTTGTATTCCCACTATTTAGGACGTTCAGTCCACTATACCTGCACCTCGACCTACTTAGACCGAGTGCACACCATTAATCCTCATATAAACTAACAGACTTTCCTGCAATTGCAAGGAAGTCCACATCACAAAACAGAAATGTCCAGCAAACATAATAGCGTGGTGCGACCGCAAACAAGTTCAACAGTATTATGCAGCAAGAATGCAACCGAACTTATACTTGGAAGTCCAGCAGTAGTACGCAGCAAGAGAGTGACTCGCACTACTACGTGGAAGTCCAGCAGTAATAAGAGCAAGAGTGCGACCGGCACTTATACATGGAAGTCCAGGACTATGCAGATAAAGGAGATGACACCTATCATGGAAGTAAAGAAATACATGGGTGGAGCATAACAGGGAGAAGGTCCTTAAATGTACCTTCTGGGCTGAGAAGTCCTGCTCAAGTCCTTCACAGCAGTCCACAACAGCACAGTCTCAGAAGTCTGGACAGTAGGTAACCCAGCCAGAATCCGGAAGCAGCTTAGAAGACTGAAGGCAGCTGGAAGTGGTGAGGCAGAGCACCGAGTAACGAGCAGCAGCAGGAACTCCAGAGTCAAGCCAGGAGGAAGCTCAGAAGCACACAGCAACAAAATACTCAGGCAAGGAGGATCTCTCGACCTGGACTTAAATAGCAGGGCAGACAGGAAGTTTCAGGACAGGGCAAAGTAACAGACTCCATCTTGGACACGGGCAAAACAGGCTCCATGGAACATCTGGAATCCTTACACATCGTTTCTGGTCGGCCTGTGAGGGCCAAGGCTTGCATCTTGTTACAGAAGCACATGACATACTCAATGACCGTCACTCCAAGGGTGGCCAAGTCCCCTTCGCATGCCTCTTTCACCAGGGGCCCTGCACATGTCGCCTATACAGCAGCTCAAAGGGGGAGAACCCTGCCGAGGCCTGTGGAACCTCCCGGTAGGCAAACAGCAGGTGTGGGAGGTTTCGCTACCAGTCGCACCCGTGGGAGTCTATCAACATCTTAAGCATTTGCTTTAGGATGCCATTGAACCGTTCACAGGCATAGGCTGTTGGTCTGCAGCTGGTCCCCAGATGTTGCACCTATATCTGCTTACAGAGGGACCCCGTGCTGTAACATGAACTGGGTCCCCCAGTCGGTGAGCATTTCCTGGGGAAAACCCACTCGGGAGACAATCTCCAATAAGGCAGCGTCCACCGTGTCAGATCAAATGGACGACAAGGCTACCGTTTCCAGGTACCGGGTGGTGTAGTCTTCTACTGTCAGTATGTAGTGTTTCCAGGAGCTTCAGTGAGTGGCCATCAGGCCAACCAAATCCACAACCACCTTCCTGAAAGGCTCTTCAATGGTGGACAGAGTTACCAGTGGGGCTTTGGGGGCCCGCCCCGCCTTCCCCACCCACTGACAGGTGTCACACATCAGCCACCATCCTTGGCCAGTAGTAATGCTGAGCTAGCCTGGCCTTGGTCTTAGTGATCTCTAGATGTCCTGGCCATCAGAATCTCGTGTGTAATCCACAACAACTCCACTCTGAACAGATAGGGTACCACTAAACGTCAGTCCCTAGGCAACATCTACGGTGAACCCTGCTGGACCGTTACCCAAAACAGCCGCCATTTGTCTCAGACCACCCGCTCAAAGTCTGAGGGAGGCTGTGCCGTCTGCTCCTTGAGAGCTTTTAGACCAGGTTCATGCAGTCCATTCAACGCATAGCGTTGACGGACTTCGTTACCGCGATAGCATAACGCGATCGCGTTTATGCTATACCGCTAGCGCTGATGCTTCATCTGTGCTAGCGGTGATGGACCCTCGGACGCTGCAGCCCGGGTCCGAGAGTCTGTCACAGAATGACGGCACATCGCTAGTGCATGCTGGTTATGGCATGCGTTAGCGATGCGCTCGGTAATGGGGGTTAATGGCAGCGTTAACGGATTGCGTTACATCGCGTTATGCCGCGGGGTAATGCAATCCGTTAAACGGACTGCATTAACGCAGTATGAACCCAACTTTAGGCTGTCGTTAGTTTCCAATGCTGCCTGAAACCTCTGACTGCATGTGACCTATCTCCTGGCCTTTGTCCGACCAGGAAGCCACTTGGTCGAAAGGGGGGAAGCCATCAGACCCCGGAGGGACCCCTGGGGCCCTGGTGTTTCCACTGCGTGTGACGTAACCGCGGGTAGTGTCCGCTTCTCCTCGACTTATGATCAAGTCACTGGTCCAGACTGGCTAATCTGGCCCTCTGACATCCCAGTCATGGAGGAACCCTGCAATGAGACCTTACTTGAGAGTCCTACCTCCCTGGGACCACCAGGGACCACACCGCCTTCAATTGCATGCTCCCCTTCCACAGCTGCCCCATATCTGTCCCTTCCGTGACCACCTCACAGCACAACCTATTCCAGCGTGCCAACTGGCCACATTCTGAGGCACTTTTACAGCGGGCTTGATTGATTTCCTCGCTCCGAATGAAGATGGACACCATACATCCCCCCACATCAACAGAGGTGGACATTAGGTTGTTGTCTGGCGTTTCAGGCGCTGGGGGTTCGCTGCCTACAAACTGGGACACTAGCAGCCCCAAGTCCATCCCAAGCAAAACACTTGCGGGAATATTCGAGGTTACCCTCACCACCCGCTCTGGCCTCGCAGTCCAAATACACCTTGGCGACGGCCAACGCTGCTTCGACGCCTCCAATCCTGGGGACAGGGAGGATTTTCCCAGATACCAAATCCTGTGGGGACAACAGTTCAGGCCGCACATGATTCATCTCAGCGCCGGAGTCCCGTAGTCCCATGGTCTGGCCTATGGTGATGGGCTGAGCGTTGTCAAGCAACTTCCCACCAAACACACACAAAACAGTGTACGGTTTCTGGGACAGGCCCTTCTGGCGCTGGGGACACATGGCTTTGAAGTTTCCTGGCAGTCTGCAGAGGTGACATAGTTGGAGTTCCCCCACCGACATGGAGAGGTAAGCATGGGCAGGTGCCACCTTGGGCTTGGGGGCAGGAAAAGCAGGCACCGCATTCGTCTTACTCCCTCTCCAGCCGGCAGGTTTCTTGGCCTCTGGAGTCCTGTTCTTGGAGTACTTTGCGGGAAGTGTCGCTGTTGCAGAGACCCCTTGCTGGAGGTCCTCTGGGCAGTTCCACACAAACTGCTCCGTCGCAATGAGCTCCTTCACCTGCTGAACGGTGGTGAGCTCCAATCCCGTGGTCCATTGCTCTCAGTAAGGCCTCATGTGTTGGGCCCAGCTGTCTGCAGGACCCCGCTGCATACTCCGGAGCTTCTTCTGGTACGTCTCAGGGGTCAAATTGCACTGCCGGATCAACGCCTGCTTGATGTCCTCATAGCTCAGGGTGGTCTCACTGTGCAGGTACCCAAAGTTTTCAAGTGTCTTATCCCTGAGGTGAGGGGTTAAGAACCGGACGCACTGGTACTGAGGCAGATGGTACCTATAGAAAGTTTTTTCAAAATCCATCAATAAAGTGTCCAAGTCCCCTCCGTTGTCCAGCAGGGAGAAGTCCTCCACCAGTAGGTTTGGGACCTGAATCTCAGGGGACTCGTGAGTGGCTTAGGTTCTGCAGCTGGAGCTATTTTATATAGCGCTATGTTATGTAAAGTGCTGTACATAAGAGAAAAATGTGTGCGGCACCACATCTTCTAAACTGCCGGGCCTGGTAACTCGTAATCCGCCCCTGTACACACCTCAGGTACGCTATAAGGAATGAAGCAACACAATTTCTTTATCCATAGCTACAGATCTGTGTCTCCATGATCAGCAGCAAGGACCTGCTGCAGTAACCATAGGTTGGGGCAAAGTTTCGAACTGGGCCCCACCATCATGTTGGTGAGATGTAAGGGCCATTGTAGCATTCTAGATCCTGTAAAAATGCAAATTGTCTCTTTAGAGAGGAAGAGGACTAGAACTCTAGTGCCCCCTATAGGAAGTGGCAATCCTGGAAGTCAATGTTGACCCATTAAGGAGCCTTGTCACATGGCTACTTCCTATAGGTGGCACTAGAGTTCTAGTGACAATTTGCATGTTTCCCAGAGGAGCATTGCAGCTTAAGTCTCCTCATCACGGCATGCTTGAAATGTCACTCTCCGCAAGGAGAAATGATAACCCTTGGATCCAGATGCTATAAAGACATACATGTAATAATATCCCCATCATGGCACCTGTGATGACATCTACTACATTTAGCAGCTTGTGTATAGCTGAGCTTCCCTTCCCCCTCCCAGCATAAGTAAGGCTCAGTGTAACCTGAGCTACCAGTGCTGGAGTTTCCCGCCTCACCGCAGGGGTCCCCATTGTCTGCACATGTGCTTTTGCTCCCCTAGCAGCCATTATGAGGATTCATCCTTTTTGCTTATAACACGGTGGGAGGTTGCGTCAGAAACACGAAAGTCCCTGTTTTGAACCATGCGCCGACAGGCATCGTTCCCGTGGTACTGGTGAACCCGTAACTCCAACAGAACCCAAGAAACAGATTTCTGCTTAGCCGATCCACCCAGGCACTCTGCGTTTAGACTTAAATGCACGCCAACATCTTGCGGAGTACAATGGTATGCTGTGCATCGCTGTAAGAGACTCCATCTCTAAGTTATGATAGTTATTAGTTTTCTGAACTAAGATCACCACTTAGAGCAAGAGGAGGACCCTGGTAACTCCACCCGTTTATGATGTCACGGCCACAGGTCTATAAGGTAGGGGCCAGGTATTCTGCCTCAGATCTGCCCTGGACACCAGACTTATAGCAGCTCTGTGATGCATTGTGATGTGTCTCCCCTCCCCCGACCGCATGGCTTGCCTACTATGATCTAAGAACTGTAAGTTGATCTTCCTTATGTTAACCCCTTTTATTTTCTGTAACCATATTGTACATAACGATATTGTCTCAGCTTGTTACCGTTTTTTTAAACTATAAGCACTGCCTGCATTTTTAAGGAATAAACCTATAAAATTATTAGTTTGTTTCTCCTGCTCTATAAACGAATTTACACGTGCCTGAAGTACTACGCTACTGTTTTGGGGTTGCTACGGACCCTCTTGATAAATTGTTCCAAGTAAACCGTAGCTGGTGGCAGCTTAAAAGAAGGGGTGTAAAGTGTTGACCTATGGGGTGGCGTGGCAGTGACGGAGCGGGTTTTATAAGTGTATTGCCCGGCTGCGGCCCGGAGTAATTATAATTCCCTCACTGCAGCGTGCCCAATAGCCAGCACACATCCAAGTGACCCGTCTGGCGACTAATTATCCTAGGTGCAGTTCCCTGACTGACGGGAGGGTAAGGGGGGCGCCAGAGAGCTGCAAGTTCCTAAGTGGAAGTGGGATAATTATAAATCCCTGCAGTTTACTGGGTCGGACGGCAGCAGCCGTCGTGTGTGTGCGCGTTTTCGTCACATTTGCGGCACGGAGGGATCACAAGCCGTGATACCCCGGCCTACCGTGTGGCGGACTGTGTGCACGTTTCATCACATGTGGTGGCAGAGCGGTGGGATTATAGAGCATTAGTGATCTGGTCTGAGCAATCATTCCTCTCACTAAAAAACTTGCACGGTTCTTCAGGGACCCTGCATCTAAAGTTTTGGAGAACAGACTCAGTGTTTATTAGTCCTGAGACAATTGTGTGTACTTGCGGTTACCCCTCCCTTCTTTTTGGTTTTTCTATCCTATCTTTTATTTGGCAACCATGGCTACGAGGGGATATGACTGGTATAATCGGAATAGCAAGGAAGCTCTTCTTGCCATGTGCGAGTGGAGGGAGATTGTCCCCATGGCCCAAACCAAGGCCGAAGTGATCCAGGCCCTGATGGCACGGGACCACGCTGAGAGCGAGGCGGGCGCAGGAGCCGGCCCCAGTCAAGGTGGTGCTGCAGCAGAGGCCCAAACCCTGCACGATTACACCCAGGGCGGGTTGGACCCTTACCTGCAGGCGGCCCTGGAGGCACTCCCAACCGAAGACCGTGATGGGCGCCTGGAGCTGATCCAGCGATACCAGCAGGAGGCCAAAGCCCAGCGAGAGGCTGAGAGAGCCGAGGCCCAAGCTCAGCGGGAGGCTGAGAGAGCCGAGCGGGAAGCTCAGAGAGCCCATGAACTGGAGCTGCTCAGACAAGGGGCAATGCCCTCCACAGCCCAGAGCAGTGTGCCCAGCAGCGCTCAGAGTCCCAAGCCCCGGCCGGAGCACTTTCCCGTGATGGAAAAGAATGGAGACTTGGACACTTTTCTGTGGGCCTTTGAGAAAGTCTGCAGACAGTACCGGCTGCCTGACAACCAATGGGCCAGGTACTTGACCCCCGGGCTAAAGGGCAAAGCTCTGGAGGCGTTTGCTTCACTCACGCCGGATCAAGATGACAACTATCAGGCCATCAAGCAGGCCCTGATCGCCAAGTACCAGCTAACCCCTGAGGTATACCGAAAGAAGTTCCGGAACCTCCAACGTGGCCCACACGACAGTTATAGCGATGTGGTGCAAGGACTCAGGAACCACTTTGACCAGTGGATCCATGGACTGTCAGTTGACACCTTTGAGAACCTGAGGGACCTGATGATCAAAGACCAGTTCCTGCATCTGTGCCCAGCTGAGGTCCAACAGTTCATCCTGGACCGAGAACCGGAGGACGCGGTCAGAACAGCACGGATCGCCGACAGCTATGAGGCCAACCGGAAAACCGAGGTGCGGAAGCCCGTCACCGCCCGCTGGGGAGGGGGTAA
This sequence comes from Oophaga sylvatica, assembly GCA_033576555.1. Taxonomy (NCBI): domain Eukaryota; kingdom Metazoa; phylum Chordata; class Amphibia; order Anura; family Dendrobatidae; genus Oophaga; species Oophaga sylvatica. The sequence continues at coordinate 20,978 of JARQOD010003860.1, read as the reverse complement.
GCCTGCAACCAACCCCAGTGCCCCTGCCAGTCGTCCCTCTGGAGGCACTATTCCCTTTGCCAGCGCCAGGCCTACATCAGACCCCCGCCAGTGTTTCTCCTGTAAAAGGACTGGACACATCAGCGCCACCTGTCCGGAGAGGCAGAAGAACCCCCCAGCCAAGGCCTCCGGGCCCAACGCCTCTGTTCTTTTGGTGGGTGGTGTGGTGGGAGGGTTGATGACAACGTGCAGCCCGTCCGCGTGGGGGCCCATCTGGCTACTGGCCTCAAGGACACCGGGGCTGAACGAACCCTCATCCGACCCGAAATGGCGGCCCCTGAAGAGTTGATTCCGGGGAAAACCTTAACTGTCACGGGGATTGGGGGCGTCCACTACCCTTGCCGATAGCCCGAGTTTTCATTGACTGGGGTGCCGGGAGCGGGGTGAAGGAAGTGGGGGTGTCCGAAAACCTGTCCACTGATGTTTTATTGGGGACTGATCTGGGGAGGATGGTCGCGTACTATGTCCCTGACACCCCTCCCCAATCTGATGATAAGGTTAACGTTAACCATGATGTTGAAGTTGATGATGATGGGGAACTGAATGTGTTACCTGCCAATGCTTTGCGAAGTGATTATGCAACTGATAACCTTTCTTTCCCTAGGAATGATGCTGATAGTGATGTATCTGTGATATCTGAACCTGTTAACCCTTTCTCTGAAGTGGTAGATGTGTCCACAGGTACAGGAGCGTTCAGCCACGTCGCTCTGCGGAGTGAGACGGCTGAGGAACCCCTAGCAGGAGCAAACGACAGTGTTCAAGGAAATGGGGAGGTGCATGGGAACCGTGAGGAAGGTGACGCCATGACACTGACCAGTGCCACCGAGGAAGGTAACTGGCCCATAAGTAGCACTGCTCCTGAAGTGCTGGGGGTGGATGGGGAGGTAGAGCCCATGGCAGCGCAGGCTGATGGGTCTGTAGAAATCCCCGGGGAGACTGCATATGTAGCTGCTGTCACCCGCAGTCAGAGTGCCCGGATCGCAGGTAGCGCCCTGCCATCTGGACCCTCCTCCGCTACAGGAGAGACTGAACCAGAGGTGGACCCAGAGCCGGTCCCAGAGGGTCCCAGTGAGGAAGGAACCCTGACGTCACTTCTGGCTGCCTCCAGCCAGGAGTTCCAGGCCGCTCTGCACTCAGATGCGAGCCTGGAGAACTTGAGGCACCTCGCCGAGACGCCCACCTCCGTGACTGATAAGGAGAGGGGGTTCTGGGAACGAGGAAGGTTGTACCGGGAGACAGTACCCGGAGATTCCCAAAAGGAGTGGTTGAGGGAAAAACAGCTGGTCGTCCCGCACCAGTTCCAAGGTGAGTTGTTGAGGATTGCCCATGAGATTCCACTCGCTGGACACTTGGGGATCAGCAAAACTAAGGCACGGCTGTCTCAACACTTCTATTGGCCCAAGATGGGGACAGATGTGACTAACTACTGCCGCTCCTGTATCACCTGTCAAAGAGTGGGGAAGGCGGGGCCTGCTCTTAAGGCTCCCCTGATCCCGTTGCCAGTGATAGAGGAGCCTTTCCAGAGGATCGCGGTGGACATTGTGGGCCTGATGGCCGTCCCCAGCCGCTCTGGAAAGCAATACATCCTTACTGTGGTAGACTACGCTACCGGTACCCTAGGGCAGTAGCTCTGTCCTCAACTAAGACAGATAAGGTGGCGGATGCACTGGTGACCATCTTTTCACGGGTAGGATTTCCCAGGGAGATGCTTACCGATCGAGGGACCCAATTTATGTCTCGCCTAATGAAGGCTCTCTGCAGCAAAATGCAGGTGACGCGTATGGTATCGAGTGCGTATCACCCACAGACCAATGGTTTGTGTGAACGCTTTAACGGTACCCTCAAACAGATGCTCCGCATGCTGGTTGAGACCCAGGGACGCGATTGGGAGTGGTACCTCCCACACCTGCTGTTTGCCTACAGAGAAGTCCCGCAGGCCTCGACGCGGTTCTCCCCCTTTGAGCTCCTGTATGGCAGGCGAGTCCGGGGACCCCTCGGGTTGATAAGAGAATCCTGGGAAGATGAGCCAAACCCCACAGAAGTGTCCATAGTGGATTATGTCATGCGCTTCCGCGACAAGATGCAGACCTTGACGCAGTTGGTGCATGACAACATGACGCAGGCTCAGGCTGACCAGAAGCATTGGTACGACCAGAACGCCCGGGAGCGGACCTACCAGGTGGGTCAAAAGGTGTGGGTGCTGGTACCCGTACCAAAGGATAAGCTTCAGGCAGCCTGGGAAGGCCCGTACGTCGTGCACCAACGGCTCAACCCAGTCACTGTCATGGGTGCATCGCCACGAAGATCGTCGCGATTGCACATTCTGACTTCTCACAGCTGAGCTGCTGTTTCTTTGTGTTTGGTAATGAGAGAGTTAATTTTACCTAGCTCTTTGCTAAGACTAGGTCCAGCCTCGCCCGGTTGCTTTTGATTATGTTCTAATTAGTTTCCTTTATATTCCTGCCAGTCTGGGTGTTAGACGCCGGTGAAAGCATTCATGTAGTCTAGCAGACTGAAGCGGTTCTGAGAATACTTAAGCTAAGAGCTCCTTAGTTGTTTTTACTCTTATAGCTTATAGTTTATCTCTGAGACCTTAGGTGTTCCTACTGTGTGTGAGTGTTGTATGTAAGACTTTATTTACTTTATTTCTTGTCTTTCTTGTATGTCTTTCTGTTCATTAACCGTTACCTGTTCATTCCCTTTGGTGGTATTCAGGGTCCTTCTTAGGACTAGAATACAGTTGGCAGGGATTGATAGGAGACAGGGTTTACGCTGGTGGCCTGGACCTCTGTACCTTTAACAGTACCTCCAGGTTGAGGGATTAGTTAGGACCCCAGTTTAGGGTCAGCTTAGACCCCGGTCACCCTCTAGCCGGAGACAGCGTATAACGGATTCCGTTTTGACCCACTGGACATTCTGTCAGGTAAATCTATGTTATCATATATCTATGCGCATGTTATATAGTATGTTGCCCTTTTGATATAGATTACTGACATCACATATATATATCTGCTATACAGCGTGATATTTTCACCGGCCCAAACTAAAGATTCTCCCCAGCTGTCATGGATCCAGTAGCCCAGCTGGCCCGGCAGTTGCAGGGGTTGTCCATGGAATTTGCAGACATTAAGTCCAAGGTTTTATCCCCCCCGGAGCAAACCAGATCTGAACCTAAGGTTGTTCTCCCGGATAGGTTCACTGGTGGGCGGGACAAATTTTTTACTTTCCGGGAGGCATGTAAATTGTACTTTCGGCTGCGGCCTCGGTCATCTGGGAGTGAAGAGCAGAGGGTGGGAATTGTTATATCGCTCTTACAAGGGGACCCTCAATCTTGGGCGTTCTCTATTCCTCCAGGCTCCCCAGATCTCCAGTCAGTGGATCGATTTTTTACTGCCCTGGGTCTGGTATATGATGATCCGGATCGAGTCTCCCTTGCTGAAACAAGGTTACGTAAAATACGGCAAGGAAATCGTCCAGCGGAGGAATATTCTTCTGAGTTCCGTAGATGGGCAACAGATACTCAGTGGAATGACCCAGCTCTTAGGAGCCAGTTTTGTCAAGGTTGTCTGACAAATTAAAAGATGTGTTGGCTCAGTATGATTCTCCTCCATCACTGGAGGCTGCTATGGCCCTCGCTATTCGCATTGATAGACGACTTCGGGGAAGACGCGAGGTAACTCCGCCCCCCGTGATGACTCCACCTACTACTAAAGTCCCTTTTACTGAGGTTCCCCTGGTCTGTTCTGAGGAACCCATGCAGTTGGGAGGGACATCATTTTGTAGGAGGGAATCGGCGGTGCGCCGCAAGACTAGAAGGTGTTTCTTTTGCGGGAGAGAGGGACATTTTGTTGGGGGGTGTCCATCCCGGACCTCTTTGAGCCAAGGAGTTAACCTGGGTGTGTGTATTTCGTCCCCAAATCCCTCTCAGTTTCTCGTACCTGCGGAGGTGGTGATTGGTACTAGAACTGAGAGGATTTCTGTTTTTCTTGATAGTGGGTCCGGGGCTAATCTGGTGGACGCTCGGTTTGCCCAGGTGCATGGTATGCAACTGAGTGTATTAGCCAAACCGGTCCCTATACTCTCTATTGATTCTAGACCTCTTGGTCAAGGTAGCTTGGTACAAGCTGTTCATAACATAGATCTTCGAGTAGGGGCAATACATAAAGAGCAATTGTCTTGTTATGTGTTGGAGGGTCTACCTACTCCTATTGTGTTGGGATTTCCTTGGTTGGCTAAACATAACCCAGTGATTGATTGGCAATCCAGAAAGATAAGCCAGTGGGGTGAATTTTGCAAGAATAACTGCATGAGCACGGTCACCGGTGCGGTTGTGCCTAGGACTTTGCCTCCTTTTCTGGAGGACTTTGGGGAGATGTTCTCAGAGGAGGGGTGTAAAGAGTTACCTCCTCATCGCGCATATGACTGCTCAATAAGGTTGCTTCCTGATGCCTTATCTCGTACTTTCCAGGGACCGGGAGGATGGATGATCCGGTTCCTATTCCGCAGGAGGGAGTTGTAGTGTCAGCTGTATGCTCTGAGCTTGAGGGGGAGGTATTGGGGGCTCAGGGGGACGCCCCTGTGGGACTTCCAGGGAGACTGATAGTTCCAGATCGGTTAAGACTGAAGGTTACGGGGAACCGTTACAAACGGATGGCTGATAGGGGGAGAGTTTCTGGTCGAGATCTGAAGGTGAACGATCTGGTGTGGTTGTCTACCAGGAATATAAAACTTAAAGTTCCCTCCTGTAGGTTGGGTCCCAGATTCATTGGGCCGTACAGGATCAGTTCCATAATTAATCCTGTGGCATTTCGTCTGGACCTCCCTCCTACGTTTAAAAATCATAATGTGTTTCACAAGTCATTACTTAAAAAGTATGTGGCACCAGTCATACCGTCACCTCTACCTCCTCCTTCAGTGGTAGTCAATGATAACGTGGAATTTCATGGGTCGAAAATCATTGACTCACGTCTCAGTCGCCAATCCCCTCAGTACTTAGTTCTTTGGAGGGGGTATGGTCCTGAGGAGAGGACGTGGGTCCCTGCGTCTGATGCTAACGCAGATCGATTGGTTCGGACCTTTCACACAACTTACCCGGACAGACCTGGTCATGAGGGTCCGGAGGCCCCTCGTAGAAGGGGGGGTACTGTCATGGGTGCATCGCCACGAAGATCGTCGCGATTGCACATTCTGACTTCTCACAGCTGAGCTGCTGTTTCTTTGTGTTTGGTAATGAGAGAGTTAATTTTACCTAGCTCTTTGCTAAGACTAGGTCCAGCCTCGCCCGGCTGCTTTTGATTATGTTCTAATTAGTTTCCTTTATATTCCTGCCAGTCTGGGTGTTAGACGCCGGTGAAAGCATTCATGTAGTCTAGCAGACTGAAGCGGTTCTGAGAATACTTAAGCTAAGAGCTCCTTAGTTGTTTTTACTCTTATAGCTTATAGTTTATCTCTGAGACCTTAGGTGTTCCTACTGTGTGTGAGTGTTGTATGTAAGACTTTATTTACTTTATTTCTTGTCTTTCTTGTATGTCTTTCTGTTCATTAACCGTTACCTGTTCATTCCCTTTGGTGGTATTCAGGGTCCTTCTTAGGACTAGAATACAGTTGGCAGGGATTGATAGGAGACAGGGTTTACGCTGGTGGCCTGGACCTCTGTACCTTTAACAGTACCTCCAGGTTGAGGGATTAGTTAGGACCCCAGTTTAGGGTCAGCTTAGACCCCGGTCACCCTCTAGCCGGAGACAGCGTATAACGGATTCCGTTTTGACCCACTGGACATTCTGTCAGGTAAATCTATGTTATCATATATCTATGCGCATGTTATATAGTATGTTGCCCTTTTGATATAGATTACTGACATCACATATATATATCTGCTATACAGCGTGACAGTCACCTACGTGGTCACGCTTGACCACACTCGGGGTAGGCGCAAGGCCTTTCACGTCAACATGATGAAGGCCCATCACGAACGTGAAGCCTGCGTCCTACCGGTCTGCAACCTGCCTGAGGACGGGGAGGAGGATCCCCTCCTGGACATGCTGGCCCAAGCCCAGGCCAATGGGTCCATTGAGGACATGGAGGTAAATGCCTCGCTAACCGCCTCCCAGCGGTTGCAGTTGCTGACCACTCTGGAATCCTTTCGGGCCGTGTTCACTAACCGACCCGGAAGGACCAAGTCGGCAGTCCATGAGGTGGACACCGGGGATCACGCCCCGTTACGGCGGACACCTTATCGGATCTCTGAGGAGGTGCAGCAGATTATGCGCCAGGAGATCCATGAGATGTTGCAGCTGGGGGTGATCCGGCCGTCCAAAAGCGCGTGGGCCTCACCTGTAGTTCTCGTGCCAAAAAAGGATCGGACCACCCGGTTCTGCGTGGACTACAGGGGGCTCAACGCCATCACTACCTCTGATGCGCACCCAATGCCACGCATCGAGGATCTGCTGGAGCGGTTGGCGAATGCCAAGTACATATCCAGCATGGATTTAAGCCGGGGATACTGGCAGATTCCCCTGAGCCCTGAGGCGCAGGAGAAATCCGCCTTTATCACCCCTTTTGGACTGTACGAGTCCACGGTCATGCCTTTCGGCATGAAGAATGCCCCTGCCACTTTTTAGCGGATGGTCAACAACCTGCTTCAGGGACTGGAGGAGTACGCTGTGGCGTACCTGGACGACATTGCCGTCTTCAGTTCCACCTGGGAGGAACACCTTCAGCATCTCCAGGAGGTGCTCAAGCGTATTCACCAGGCAGGTCTGACCATCAAGCCGGGAAAATGCCAGATGGGCATGAGGGGGTCCACTACCTGGGGCACCGGGTAGGCGGGGGTTCCATGAGTCCGGAGCCCGAGAAAGTGGACGCGATCGTGTCCTGGCCCACCCCCAGGACCAAAAAGCAAGTGAAGTCCTTCCTGGGCACTGCAGGGTACTATAGGCGTTTTGTACCGAACTATAGCGCCATTGCAAAACCCTTGACGGACCTCACCAAGGGCGGTCTACCCCAAACAGTCAGCTGGACAGATGGCTGTGAGGCTGCATTCCGAGCTTTGAAAACAGCCCTGTGCAGCTCTCCAGTGTTGAAAGCCGTCGACAGCAGTCGGCCATTCCTGGTACAGACTGACGCCAGCGAATTTGGCCTCGATGCTGTACTCAGCCAGGTTGACTCGGGAACCAGGAGCACCCCGTGTTGTACCTGAGCCGGAAACTTCTGCCAAGGGAAGTGGCATACTCCACCATCGAGAAGGAGTGCCTGGCCATGGTCTGGGCACTGCAACGTTCGCAGCCCTACCTGTACGGGCGCACCTTCAAGGTGGTCACCGACCACAACCCTCTGAGCTGGCTGCACACAGTGTCCGGAACCAATGGTAGGTTGCTACGCTGGAGCCTTGCCCTACAGCAGTATGATTTTGCCGTACAACACAAGAAAGGCAGCGATCATGGGAATGCTGATGGGTTGTCACGACGTGGCGAACCTGCTGAGGTGCGCATGGCGGATTACCGAGAGGTCATGCCTCCGTAGCGCCCTCTAAGGGGGGGAGGTGTGATGACATCTACTACATTTAGCAGCTTGTGTATAGCTGAGCTTCCCTTCCCCCTCCCAGCATAAGTAAGGCTCAGTGTAACCTGAGCTACCAGTGCTGGAGTTTCCCGCCTCACCGCAGGGGTCCCCATTGTCTGCACATGTGCTTTTGCTCCCCTAGCAGCCATTATGAGGATTCATCCTTTTTGCTTATAACACGGTGGGAGGTTGCGTCAGAAACACGAAAGTCCCTGTTTTGAACCATGCGCCGACAGGCTTCGTTCCCGTGGTACTGGTGAACCCGTAACTCCAACAGAACCCAAGAAACAGATTTCTGCTTAGCCAATCCACCCAGGCACTCTTCGTTTAGACTTAAATGCACGCCAACATCTTGCGGAGTACAATGGTATGCTGTGCATCGCTGTAAGAGACTCCATCTCTAAGTTATGATAGTTATTAGTTTTCTGAACTAAGATCACCACTTAGAGCAAGAGGAGGACCCTGGTAACTCCACCCCGTTTATGATGTCATGGCCACAGGTCTATAAGGTAGGGGCCAGGTATTCTGCCTCAGATCTGCCCTGGACACCAGACTTATAGCAGCTCTGTGATGCATTGTGATGTGTCTCCCCTCCCCCGACCGCATGGCTTGCCTACTATGATCTAAGAACTGTAAGTTGATCTTCCTTATGTTAACCCCTTTTATTTTCTGTAACCATATTGTACATAACGATATTGTCTCAGCTTGTTACCGTTTTTTTAAACTATAAGCACTGCCTGCATTTTTAAGGAATAAACCTATAAAATTATTAGTTTGTTTCTCCTGCTCTATAAACGAATTTACACGTGCCTGAAGTACTACGCTACTGTTTTGGGGTTGCTACGGACCCTCTTGATAAATTGTTCCAAGTAAACCGTAGCTGGTGGCAGCTTAAAAGAAGGGGTGTAAAGTGTTGACCTATGGGGTGGCGTGGGCAGTGACGGAGCGGGTTTTATAAGTGTATTGCCCGGCTGCGGCCCGGAGTAATTATAATTCCCTCACTGCAGCGTGCCCAATAGCCAGCACACATCCAAGTGACCCGTCTGGCGACTAATTATCCTAGGTGCAGTTCCCTGACTGACGGGAGGGTAAGGGGGGCGCCAGAGAGCTGCAAGTTCCTAAGTGGAAGTGGATAATTATAAATCCCTGCAGTTTACTGGGTCGGACGGCAGCAGCCGTCGTGTGTTGTGCGCGTTTTCGTCACATTTGCGGCACGGAGGGATCACAAGCCGTGATACCCCGGGCTACCGTGTGGCGGACCGTGTGCACGTTTCATCACAGCACCTTCTGGTAATAATGTCCCCATCCTGGGCCCCTTACTGCAATAATGCCCCCATCCTCGACCCTTCCTCTATGGCCTCTTTCACACACCCGTTTTTTGCCTTCAGTCACAATACGTCGTTTTGTGAAAAAAACGGATCCTGCAATTGTTGCTGCTGGATCTGTTTTTTCTCATAGACTTGCATTAGCGACGGATTGTGACGGAGGGCCGTACTTTTCATCAGTCTTTTCACGGAACGTCGAAAAATCGTTGTCCGTCGGCTGGAAAAAAACGACTTTACAACATATTTTGTGTACTTCGAAAAGACGTACAAGGACGGATCCAGCGGCATCCTTCGTGGGCTATAATGGATGCCTATGGGCGCCGGACCCAGCGATGGATTCCGTTTTTCCACTGTGAGCATGGCCCGAACTATTCCTATTGTTTTTTTTGTCTCTCTCGCGGATTGTGACTGATTGTAAAAAACGGATGTGTGAAAGAGGCCTAACAATGTCCCTACATTTTGGTATAATAACCCCCATCCTAGACCTTTCCTTATATAATGATCCCAATCCTGTACCCTGCTTTGTATAATGACCCCATCCTTGGCCCTTCCTGGTATAATGACCCCATCCTGGAACCGTCTTTGTTTAATGACCCCCATCCTGGACCCTTCCTGGTATAATGAGCCCCATCCGGGAACCGTCTTTGCTTAATGACCCCCATCCTGGACCCCTTCGTGGTATAATGACCCCCATTCTGGGCCCCCTTCCTGGTATAATGACCCCCATCCTGGAACCGTCTTTGATTAATGACCCCCATCCTGGACCCCTTCATGGTATAATGACCCCCATCTTGGAACCATCTTTGTTTAATGACCCCCATCCTGGACCCCTTCGTGGTATAATGACCCCCACCCTGGACCCCCTTCCTGGTATAATGACCCCATCCTGGAACCGTCTTTGTTTAATGACCCCCATCCTGGACCCCTTCCTGGTATAATGACCCCATCCTGGAACCATCTTTGTTTAATGACCCCCATCCTGGACCCCTTCGTGATATAATGACCTCCACCCTGGGCCCCTTCCTGGTATAATGACCCCATCCTGGAACCGTCTTTGTTTAATGACCCCTCATCCTGGACCCCTTCGTGGTATAATGACCCCCATTCTGGGCCCCGTTCTAGTATAATGACCCCCATCCTAGAACCGTCTTTGTTTAATGACCCCCATCCTGGACCCCTTCGTGGTATAATGACCCCCATTCTGGGCCCCTTTCTGGTATAATGACCCCTATCCTAGGCCCCCTTCCTGGTATAGCAACCCCCATCCTGGGCCCCTTCCTGGTATAATGACCCCCATCCTGGACCCCTTTGTGGTATAATGACCCCCATTCTGGCCCCCTTCCTGGTATAATGACCCCCATCCTGGAACCGTCTTTGATTAATGACCCCCATCCTGGACCCCTTCCTGGTATAATGACCCCATCCTGGAACCATCTTTGTTTAATGACCCCCATCCTGGACCCCTTCGTGATATAATGACCCCCACCCTGGGGCCCCCTTCCTGGTATAATGACCCCATCCTGGAACCGTCTTTGTTTAATGACCCCTCATCCTGGACCCCTTCGTGGTATAATGACCCCATTCTGGGCCCCTTTCTAGTATAATGACCCCCATCCTGGAACCGTCTTTGTTTAATGACCCCCATCCTGGACCCCTTCGTGGTATAATGACCCCATTCTGGGCCCCTTTCTGGTATAATGACCCCTATCCTAGGCCCCCTTCCTGGTATAGCAACCCCCATCCTGGGCCCCTTCCTGGTATAATGACCCCCATCCTGGACCCTTTGTGGTATAATGACCCCCATCCTGGGCCCCTTCCTGGTATAATGACCCTCATCCTGTACCCCTTTGTGGTATAATGACCCCCATCCTGGGCCCCTTCCTGGTATAATAACCCTCATCCTGGGTCCATCCTGGACCATGACTAAGGCCTCCTTATATTCCGAAACATGTCGCTCTAGATGTCCACTGGTTTGATCTGACTGCATGTGTGTAGCCCTGGTACACAATACCAGGAGGATGAGTGGAGAGGTAACAGTTAAGGCTCTTCATAACATCACGTACACTTCGGACACACCCAGCAGGGGTGTGGAGGGGAGTGATTCAGTCAGTCAGATTCCTGTCCTTGGACAGAGCAGACGTGTTCAGTCTGAGCCTGTTAGCAGTTCAGAAAGTGGAGGCTAGTACAGGTGGTCTAGTTCACCTCAGCCTAGTCAGAGCTGTGCCCCACTGGAAGACAGACTGAGATATCTATTAAGAGTGTGAGCAAATCGAAGGGCAAAGTGGAAGAGAACAGAGAAGTGCCATAGGTCAAGGATACCTGCACATTGTTACCGGTCACTGGGGACCGAAGGATCACTAAAGCTTCACGCTTAGTGGTAAGAAAACCAGAGACTTACCGGACCTTAGGTGTGGCAAGCAGCCCTGAAGAGTTAGTACGTAACTGGGGTCAGGGGAAGTGAGGACCTTGAGTCTCTGCAGGACAAGATAGGAATTCAGCTCTCCCACAGGAAGGCTCCGACCACAAAACTGACCGGGCAGAACAGCTTTGGAATAGCTGGAATTATAGAGGGAACTACGCTTCAGGCTGGTTGGACTCATCATCATTGGCAGTAAAGGAGGCCCCTAACTTGCTTAACCGTTGCCTAAAAGCTCATCCTCCATCAACCCCATCAGCCTCCCTGGGACCTGCCTTACCATCTTACAAGTAAGGTATGGAAAGACGTGACGGTGTGAGAACTGAGTCATTTATTTGCATCCCTGCACAACCTTGCTTTAACTACCGCCCTGGGGAAGAGTCCCACCTGTAGGGGACCCTATCTAGCTGCCTCCCCACCCCCTCAGAGATCTACAGCAGCGCTGGTACAAATTACCAGAAAACTACAGGGGCGTCACGAACTGTATATAAATCTATCCCCTGAAAAATATTCCCCCAACATACGCCAGACCGCCAGGGCACAGACCGAGCCACAGCTACCTGTGACAAACCCCATAGACTTCCATGGGCTCGGCTCTGAGAAACCCCATTGCCTGGTAACCCACAATTGTGGTGGCGGGTCGACCACATCTTTGGCGTCACGACAGGATACGAAATTTTGCAGCATTGCGAGCCCTGTGTGCCTGTGGAGTGTTTTGGCGAAAAAAGACTGTTGCTGTTGTTTGGCGCCAAATACCGCCATATTTGCCGCCAGATTCGCGCCCTAAGGCGTTTGGAGAAGAAGGTGGCGTACCTGAAAAGCGCGCAAAGTTTTGGGGACACGCCCGGCCCTCTGACTCAGCGGCAGGTCCTGCAACAGGAAGTGAACGCTCTGACTCAGAGCGCCTGCGACGAAGGTCCTGTCCCCACTGCTGTCCTGTGAAATAGCAGCGTCTGAAACCGGTAGGCTCCGTTTAACCAAGGGGCGCTTAAGATGTCAAACAACCGGCTGACAGTGCGGCCCCGGCGAGGCCCCAATCCCGCACCGTCTGGTATTGTAGCGCCAGATGGGGGCGCAGGCCCTGCACCCAGTCCGGTAGTCCCGTCATGCCACTAACGCTCCCATTTTATGCCTGGGGCGAAATGGCTTCCCCAGTACAGCGGTGAGCCAGGCACATTAGCAGGCTTCAAGCGGAAGTTATGCAGCATCCTAGAAATGTACTCCAGCCTGAGAGACAAAAAGCTGCAGTATTAATAGGGCAGCTAACTGGCGCTGCTAAAAGGGAAGTGGAGACTTGGGATACCGTTGATCAGGAGTCGGTACCTGCGATCTTCCTTAAGCTGCTTTGCCTTTATTTGAAGACCGCACAGAAACGGATCTCGGGGCCTTCTATCATGTTCACAACACAGGTGACAGCATCCGGGACTACGCTTGCCGACTACAGGGACCCCTGAGACCCCCTCAAGCAAATTAACAATTTAAATGCTATCAACGAGAATAAAATGCTGAAAGAACAATTTATACAGGGATTGAGATCCCAAGAGGAACGCAGAGAACGGTAAACTGGTGGTCCTTAGACCATCCGGATGCTACCTTTGATGCCCTAAAGGACATGGCAATAAAGGGCTGCGGCCCTGGGCAAACCCGAGGTGGCAACCCAACATAAATCAGGCTGAAGTCACTCTGGAACCGGAAAGTAACCCCTTTTCCCCGCTAGTGGCTGAAGCCAAAGCGCAGGTGACACCTCCTAGTGAATTGGACTGTCTGCGCTCAGAGGTGCGCCAGCTGACTAAAAATCTGGCTGCTGTAATGAGTGCCCTGCAGCTGCGGAAAGAGGAGGAAGGAAAGATCTTGTTAGCTGACTGCCCAGAAGAGGTCCCGTGGATGCACCGGAGAAGAAAGAAGACGTCGCCCCCCCGGAGGAGGACAACGCCACCCCAGGAGCGACCTCTGATCAACACCCTCTCGTCGAGAGATCATCTGTTATCGATGCAACCGGAAAGGTCATATGTCTCCACAGTGTCCTTTAAAAAAGGGCAGAACCTGGGTCCAAGGGCCAACACCCAGGAGAATACCGTCAGGCCCCTAGACTGGAACGCAGGTATGTGGGCGGGCGACCCCTACCTGTCTATTATTCTAGATGGTATTGCTGTTCCAGCATTGTTAGACACTGGGTCGCAGGTGACCCTAATTCCTGAGCCCTATATACCAAGTATGGTCAATGGACAGTCTTAAACCTCCGAGCCTTGATTTACCGTTGTATGCTTCTAATGGGTCTTCCTTAGAAGTACTCGGAACAAAATGTGTAGATGTAAAGGTGGGCAGAGAGGAGTTGAAAAGACCAGGGGCTTCTGGTAGTAAAGACTGTAAATGAGGAGAACGGTTTAAAATAATTTTGGTACTAACATTATCGGTAATTGTTTGGGAGAAGTTGTGTTCTTACTCCAACAGCTCGCTGAGATTGCCCGACCAAGGCAGAGAGGATAATCCAAAGAGAGATCCGGGCCCTGGTGTGTCAGCAGCAAGCGAAGCTTACCGACGGCGAAATTGGTTAATGTACGGGTCACTGACTCGGATCCTATTGTGATACCCCCAATGAGTGAAATGATCATCTGGTGCAGGGCACCATAGGTTCTGAGAGGACAGAATTATCAAGCGTAGTAGAACCCCACCCTTCAGAACATAGACCTACACTTATGACTGCTAGAGGAGTATAGAAGTGGGGAATGGAAGAGTACCCGGGCGGCTTCTCAATTGGGGAGATGATGAGGTAAAATTTACCCCGTTATGCAACCATTGCTAAAACTTCATGCTGTCCCACAATAATTCTGTTCTCCCGGCTGATCCTTAGACTCCTGTCAAATAGCGGAGGACAATGAATCAGAACCAGGTGGCGGAATGGTTGTCACAACTCCATGTTGGGACGGACACCCACTCCCGCTCACCAGAAGCAAGGGGTATTGCGGGGTGTGCAAGAGTATGCCCAGTGTTTAGCAAGCACCCACTTGATTTTGGGGGTAATTAGGGAGTACAACATCATAATCCCTACAGGCAGTCATCCTCCCATCAAAGAGCGGTACAGGCCTATACCTCCAGTCTCATTATCAGAAGGCTAAAGAAATGTTGAATGATATGAAGAAAGCCGGGGTGATAAGGGATAGTTGTAGCCCCTGGGCAGCCCCTCTAGTTTGGTTAAAAAGAAAGATGGTAGTAGGAGAATGTGTGTGGATTACAGGCAGGTGAACCGCATAACACACAAGGATGCATACCCGTTACCACTTTATAGAGAATCATAGCTTGCTCTGAAAACGGCTAATACTTTTCTACCCTCGATCTGACTAGTGGTTACTGGCCAAGTGGCTGTGGCTGAGGAGGATCGTGAGAAAAACGGCTTTCACCACCCCAAGGGCTCTGTGAGTTCGACAGAATGCATTTGGGCTCAGTGTGCCCCAGGAACATTTCAGGAGTGATGGAAAACGTCTGGGACATCTCAATTTTGAAAAACCGTGCTGCTATACCTAGACGACGTTATCGTGTATTCCAGACATATGAGGACCATCTGAAGCACCTGGCAGAAGTATTCGGTCCCTGTCCAGGTACGGGATGAAGTTGAAACCCTCAAAAGCCATCTACTCAAACAGAAGGTACAATACTTGGGGCACATCGTCAGTTCGGAAGGAGTAGCGCCCAGACCCAGAGAAAGTCACTGCCATCCAGAAGTGGCCGGAGCCGAAGAACCTTAAGGAAGTGCGACAGTTCCTGGGACTAACAGGTTACTACAGGAGATTCGTGAAAGATTACACGAAGAAGGCAGCTCCTTTACAGGACCTCCTAGTAGGACAATCCCAAAGAGCAGAAACCTTCCCTTTAACTGGGGTAAAGAACAGGCTGAAGCATTCAAAAAGATGAAAGAGATCCTTACAGGTGATGAGATCTTACCTATCCTGATTACAGCCAACCGTTCTGTTGTACACCGACGCCATAATGAGGTTTGGGAGCAGTTCTCAGTCAGAAAGCAGAATGGCCAAGAAAAAGTCATCGCTTATGCCAGCAGAAAACTCAGGCCAACTGAGAGGAATCCGGAAAATTATAGCACTTCAAGCTGGAGTTTCTGGCGCTGGTCTGGGCCTTACTGAAAGATTTAAGCATTATCTGGCCTCTAATCAGTTCACTGCGTTTACAGATAACAAACCCGTTAACGCACCTGGAAACTGCCAAGCGGGTGCCATGGAGCAGCGATGGATGGCTCGGTTGTCCAATTCCAGTTTACTTTCAAGTACCGGCAGTCGAAGAATGCTAATGCTGACGCATTGTCCCGAATGCCCGCATGACTCTGACACGAAGAAATCGGACGACCTGGAAGAATTGAGCTACCTGCGTTCCATCGAAATGGGGTAGTCCACGAGCATCGAGTCCACAGAAAGCAGTATGGTGCAACATTAAATCCTTTACCCCATCACAGCTGAAAGAGACTCAGGACAGTGATCCAGTGGTCGCCGCATAAGGAGTTGTTTAAAAACAGGAAGGTTCCTCCTTGGAAAAGATGCACCTATGTCAGCAAAGCTCCTGTGGAACGAGAAAAAGCAGGTTGTTCCTATACCGAGAGACGTTGTGCAGGAGATACGTCAACCCCAGAACCCATGAGATGGTCTGGCAAATAGTGGTCCCCAAGGCAGACGTCCCAATGGGTTGGAAGCATACACGATCAAGCAGGACACTTTGGCTGGAGGAAAGCTGGAGACCCTGTTGAGATGCGCGGTTTACTGGGTAGGGATGCGCAGCTCCATCGAGAGGTGGTGTCGGAACTGTGGACCCTGTGGTCTCAGAGAAAGGACTTACGGTAGTCACGAGGCACCCCTGCAACCTATCGGACGACTCGTCCCCTGGAGATTGTGGCCTGGACACGTCAAAACTGTCGCCAAGTAGATCTGGATACTCATACGCCTTGACCATGGTGGACCATTACCCAGAATTTCTGGTGGTTGTTCCAGTTAAGGACCAGACCGCAGTGACGGCCGCGAAAACCTTTCAAGCAAGCTTCTGCAGACGCATGGGTATCCGGAGCAAGTATTAAACCGATCAGGGACCTGCTTCGAAGCCGATTTATTCAAGGAAATTCTGTCACATGTAGGGTGCAAGAAAATTAGAAACAACACCATATCACCCTCAACCAACGGTCTTTGCAAAAAATGAACAATTGTCCTTGACTTGTTGAGATCCATACCGTTGGAGACAGGAATCGATGGCCGGATTACTACCTGATTTGTTGATTTGTATAACCATATACCTGTCAGTTCCACTAACTGCACTCCAGCCTATCTTATGAGAGCAAGGCCCGGAGACTACCATGGATCTAGAACTTGGAGTGGTAGAACCGGAGGCAGACGACGCCGTTGAAAAACTGGGACAATCAATCGGCAAGAGCAATACAGAAGAGTACAGATTCTGTGTAGAGGAAAGTCTCAACAAGGCACGGGGAAAACAGGAAGATGTTTACAACAGAAATGCTCCTGCCAGCCTTGATGCCTGGAGAGGTAGTATTAAAAAGAAAAGGAAGATGCACAAATTGGATAACAGTGGGAGCAAGAACCCACGTCGTACAAGATTCAAATATGACAACAGAAAAGTTTGTATCATCAGTAAGGACGGAGGAAGAACAACAACCACTGTGTCCAGAGACCAGTTGAAATTGTGTCCAGAACCCTTAAAGCGTTGCGAAAAGAACCCTGTCATCAATCAAGGAGAAAGAAGGAGAGGTCATACACAAGATCTGGGAGATTTTTCCTGCGGATTGGCCCCGACTGGGAGATGCTTTGATAATTCCAGTTGTTGCAGTTTTATCAGCCCACAAGAGAAGTTCTACCTCCAGTTGTGCCCGTGGTGCCAGTTGAGTCCGCTCAGGAGTTACCATCCCAGCAACCTCAACCTGTGGAATCTCAAGGAAGGATCATCTGAAGCAGCGCCCCATACTATGGATCCCCTGGTGAAGCTGACTCACACCGCCCAGCCATCAGTACGCTGCCAGTCCATAGAAAGATTGAGGCAGTTCTATAGTTTGCGTTACGCAGTGCAGACAGATCGCAACTTGATATACCTGAAGCTACACCACTAGATCAGAGCGAACCACAAAGGAAGTTACCCATTAGATATCAGCAGTGATTATTAAACGAATTAATGTGAATATTGTAAAAAGTCTATATATATATATGTGTTTTTTCCCTATTATGTCTTATAATGGACTCAGGCTGAGGACTGAGCCAGCCCAAAAACTGTATCCTGTAAATAGTTGCACTAAGGTGCCTTTTAATGGTTTCACATGAAGCCTTGACTTACCTTGAACAGAAAACCCGTGTGGTGTGGCACTGAGTGAGGGTCTGCATTTGGATGTCCTGCAGCCCACCCAGGACCCACGTTTGAAGGTTTGGTGCGGGTCTTCACAAGAATACTGTGTATTTATTGAATGTTTTGATGCATTAATACTTTTTGTATTTTTCTATAATGTTTATTGTTTGCAACGTTCAAGACATCCTTACCTCCCGGATGGGACGAATTAATGTTTAATGTTGAATGTTTTCATGCATAAACAAAAATGTCTCTTGTATTTTACAGCCCGGGAGTGCTGTCGTTTACCATGGGAATGTGTAGCCTGGTACACAATACCAGGAGGATGAGTGAGAGGTAAACAGTTAAGGGCTCTTCATAACATCACGTACACTTCGGACACACCCAGCAGGGGTGTGGAGGGGAGTGATTCATTCATCAGATTCCTGTCCTTGGACAGAGCAGACGTGTTCAGTCTGGCTGTTAGCAGTTCAAAAGTGGAGGCTAGTACAGTGCCTAGTTCACCTCAGCCTGTCAGAGTTGTGCCCCACTGGAAGACAGGACTGAGATATCTATTAAGAGTGTGAGCAAATCGAAGGGCAAAGTGGAAGAGAACAGAGAAGTGCCATAGGTCAAGGATACCTGCACATTGTTACCGGTCACTGGGGACCGAAGGATCACAAAGCTTCACGCTTAGTGGTAAGAAAAACCAAGACTTACCGGACCTTAGGTCGTGGCAAGCAGCCCCTGAAGAGTTAGTACGTAACTGGGGTCAGGGGAAGTGAGACCTTGAGTCTCTGCAGGACAAGATAGGAATTCAGCTCTCCCACAGGAAGAGCTCCGACCACAAAACTGACCGGGCAGAAACAGCTTTGGAATAGCTGGAATTATTAGAGGGAACTACGCTTCAGGCTGGTTGGACTCATCATCATTGGCAGTAAAGGAGGCCCCTAACTTGCTTAAACCGTTGCCTCAAAGCTCATCCTCCATCAACCCATCAGCCTCCCTGGGACCTGCCTTACCATCTTACAAGTTAAAGGTATGGAAAGACGCTGACGGTGTGAGACTGAGTCATTTATTTGCATGCTGCACAACCTTGCTTTAACTACCGACCTGAGGGAAGAGTCCCACCTGTAGGGGACCGTCATCTAGCTGCCTCACCATCCCCTCAGAGATCTACAGCAGCGCTGGTACAAATTACCAGAGACTACAGGTGGCGTCACGAACTGTATATAAATCTATCCCCTGTAAATATTCCCCCCAACATACGCCTGACCGCCAGGGCCACAGCCGAGGCCACAGCTACCTGTGACAAACCCCATAGACTTCCTTGGCTCGGCTCTGAGTACCCCATTGCCCTGGTAACCCCAATTGTGGTGGCGGGTCGACACACATGTAACTGTGCTTTTATAGATTTTTTTAACGATTTTTTTTCAATAAAATGTAAGTTTCATACAAATAAAAACTTTGAGGGTGCAGCGGATTCTTCATCGCCAGGTCAATATCTCTTTTCTGGATTTTGTTGCTGCGGATGGCGAGCCATGACGCTGGCTGACGGACGGATCTCTGGAGTGAGACGAGGATGGTGAGCTAAAATATTTTTTTCCTGGTATTGTGACCCCCTTCCTGGGCCCTTTTCTGGTAGAAATGACCCCCATCCTTGACCCCTTCTGGTATAACGTCCCCTGTCCTGGGCCCCTTCCTGATATAAAGACCCCCATAATAGGCCTGCTTCCTGTGGTATAATCACTTTCATCTGGGGCCCCTTCCTGGTATAACGTCCCCGTCCTTGGCTCCTTCCTGGTATAATGACCCCCATCGTGGGACCACTTCCTGTATAATGACCCCTACCTGGGCCCCTTCCTGGTATAATCACCCCATCGGGCCTCTTCCTGTATAACGACCCCATCCTGGGCCCCTTCCTGGTATGATTACCCCCATCCTGGCCCTTACTTGTATAATGACCCCCATTTTGGGCCCCTTCCTGGTATAATGAACCCCATCTGGCCCCTTCCTGGTAAAGTGACCCTCATCCTGGCCCTCCTGGTTAATGACCCCCATCCTTGACCCCTTCCTGGTATAATGACCTCCATCCGGGCTCCTTCCTAGTTATAAAGACCCCCATCCTGGTATATGACCCATCCTGGGCCTCTTCTGGAATAAGACCCCCATCCTGGACCCTTCCTGGTATAGTGACCCCCATCCTTGGCCTCTACCTGGTATAATGACCCCCACCTGGACCCCTTACTGGTATAAATGACATCCAATCCTGGGCCCCTTTTTGGTATATTACCCCCATTCCTGGGCACCTTCTGGTATAATGACCCTACCTTGGCCCCTTCCTGGTAATATGTTCCCCATCCTGGACCCCTTCCTGGTATAATTCCCCATCCTGGCCCCTTCCTGGTAAGTGATCCCCATCTGGGCCTCTTCTTGTTTATGCAATGTTCTGTTTTCCAAAACAAAAAATAATTCTTTCCTACCTTCCTCCACTCCCACAACGTCCTCTCCTGTAGCCAGCACTGACTTCCTGTGTCGGCACGGGCCGCCATGACGTCACTACCATGCGCCGCTCGTGACTGGCATGCCGGCGGCGTGTATTGCAGCGCGGGGAGCTGGAGGGGGGTCTTGCGCTGTAATACACGTTGGTGGAAAGGTGCGGTCTGAGGACTCACATCCTGAGAAGCAGGTGCTGGCGTCGGCCCCTCCACTGCCCACCGCGATGTTCCCCCCTGACCTGGCTCCGTCAGGGCGCATTTGTATTCCCATTCAACCTAATACAAATATTATCTGTGCTCAAGGCCCTGACATATCTACATCGGTGATACACTGTGCTTCCATATCCCGATCATAGGAACCCTTGAAATCCTGCAGTTTTCACTCGAGGTGATGGTTCTGCTGTGGTGGATACATATGAAGAGCAGAACAAGGATTGTATCACAAGTTTATTGGGAAATAAAATCCATGTAATTGCCGGATGAATCAGAAAAAATCAAACATCGTCCGCAACGTAACCAAGACCACGGAATAATGTGTTGTATCAAAAGTCAATGTAACGACGACAGAGAATGAGCCAGACAGGAGGACGGGAGGACAGGAGGAAGATGGGAGCCCAGGGGCAGATGTCTGGTAATCACTGCAGATAACTTCTCATTGATTCTGAGGCTGGACCTTCATCAGACATTTTCACAGATTGTAGGATTCTATTGGGGTTTTTTAATCACGCTGCTCATCGAAAGGGGAGAGTGGGGCGCTGTACCAAGCTTGGCCCCAGGAAGCGGGACAGGGGCGCGGGCACCAGGTACCTGTTTATTGGG